>VDFB02063665.1:0-60392 GCA_007258455.2 Sequoia sempervirens | reverse complement strand
TTTGAGATTAATGAGGAAATCTCTTTAGACGCTAATGTTGAAGGGAGGAATTCTAGCACTTCTTCAAGCAGTGGAATAACGATACATGAGTTGCATAATGGCGAAACTATTGCTGATAATAATACATCTACTCTTCAAGAAATGGAAAATCAAGGAATAAGGAGGAATGAGGTCGTTGTTCTTGATTGGCATTCCGATGAAGAGTTTATTCAATATTTGATGGGGATGTTGGTTAGATTTATATCAGATTTTATATTTGCATCAAATTCCTCAAGGGTCACCGATTTCAAAATTGAGTTTGATGAAGGGTTCATTGAATCTTTTCGGCAATTCATGTCTCATGATTTTGGATTCAATTTTTTCAATGAATTCAGATTTGTTGAATACTTCTTGGAGTTTCAAGAAGTAATGATTCAGATAGAACGTATAGATCGGAGAATTCAAGTCAGAGTAGTTCTTTGTTTGCGGAATTGTTCCTCCTTGCTTATGATTCAAGATCTTGGTATAACTTGGGATTCAGTGTTTATTGAAGCATAGAAGGAAGAAGGACCACGACAATGTGTTTACATGTCTAATAATCCATCCTTTGGGTTGAGTGTTGTTTCGTCTCACACTAATCCTTTCTTGGGATGGTATTTGAAGACATTGAGTGTTCCATGTACACTTGTTGAAGCTTTCATGGTGAGGCTTCAAAGGTTCAATAAAGGGAACATCAGTCTTTGGAGAGCACTCTTGGTTCTAATCAACATTTGGGAATGTGTTGAGAAATTTCTCTAGAGTTTTGGAGATCATTTTCAATTGAGTATCCATGTTTGGAATTCTCAACATGTTCTGATGATAATCATTATGTGTGGAAAGAAGGATGTATGGAATAATAAGCATCAGATTTTCAGATTGTTGGATGTTGATTCCTTCTCTATCACCCAATTTTGGGCTCCTCCTATTCATCAATTGAAGGTTTGGATAGAAAATCTGAGCAAAGAATGTCTTTTTTCTGTGATGGAGTCTTCAAAAAGGATGTTTTCAGCAGTGGATATGAGCAGATGTGGTATTTTGGATGCTGATTCTCAGTTTTGCAGCAGCTGTTCATCTTCTTGGATGCTGATTTTCCTTAAATCAGATCTCAAGTTGACCTTTTTAGACTTGTTTGACAACTGCTGTATTCATTTTTCAGACTTTCCAATTTCTTATCAATGATGGTTTTTGGCCTCAAATGGGGGAAATGATGTTTCGGAGTGATCTGAATCAGTATTGGATAGTGTTCAAGTTCTTTTCCAGTGGCTATCTTTGTACTTTCTCTTGTACAAATGTTTGGTGCAGCGAACCTTTACTTGATTTGGTTCGTCATTTTGAGATTCTTGGAGAGAGATTTGTGAATGTTGTCGGGAGTCTTCTTGGATATATCAGTATTATTCGGAGGAGGCATTGTACATCCTTGAGGAGTATTGAGGATGAGATTGTTGAGCTCTTGCAAAGGGTTGTTTTTTTCTTTGCAAGAAGTCTTGAAGGAGTCACTTTTGCAGTCGTGACTTTGTTTGATGCTTTGAGGAGTTATGCTGATGAGAATATTTTTGAGTTGATTAGATTATTCTTCTCTGTGCTTTGGAATGTGCTAGTCATTGGCATTGCAGATATTGACTCCTCGGAGTTTTTGGGGCGTGTGATGTTGTAGGATTTTGATTTTAGTCCTTCCAAGTTTTTCAGTTTGAGTTTCATGAATGGTAGCCTTATGGGTTTACAAGGGAGGTTAAAGCAGGATTGGCACAAGGGCTTTATTTGTGAAATCAGAGTGGTGCAACATCAGCATGGTGGGTCTTTTTAGAGATGGACATGGGACCCTGGGATCCAATTTGGTTTCGTGTGGATCAGCTTTAATGTTTGGAGTGTAGTGACATTGCTTGAGGACAAGCAATTTTGGGAAGGGTGGACTATAATGTCCCCAATATAGCTCTACGCTCTTCAATGACTGATAGCCTATTTTTGGAAATCCGTAGGCTAGTCAAAAGTGCAAATTTGGGTTTCCTATTTTGTAGGAGGTTTCAAATGAGCTTTTGTAGGCTTGCATGCAAGAGTTTGGAAGTGAGCCTTAGGGAGCTTTCTGGGTTTTTGGAGAGCTTCAAGATGTGGTGACAAGCATGTTATGAAAATGACATGCGTTTTTGGTAGATACTTTGCATATGAGAAAGGTTTCTGGGTTTTTTTGGGTTTTCAGAGAGCTTCAGAATGGTGTAACATGCATCTCCATCTGACAACCTTTCCTGACACTTACTATTTTTAGTAAGTCATGACGACTGGTCGGTTTGTGCTCAAAATGAGTTTGGAACCACTTACTATTTTTAGCAATATGCTATTTTTAGTAAGTGCTATTTCTGGCAGTGCCATGTTTGGCAGCAGTTCAGTAATTCAGTGCAGTTTCTATTTCGAGCAGAGCAGTTTTGGTAATTTGGCCTTCAACACTTTTTGGCAAATTTTGGCAAATTGAATAATTTAAGTTATTCTTATAGTTTAATGTTATTTTGGGCCCCATGGCCTAGGCGAATAACTTTATGTTGTTTCTTAAAGAAGGCCTTGAGTTTGGACACCCTCATGAAGGAATTAAACATTTTAATGTTTTATTATTTTCCATATACCTTGGACGCCTAGGGAGATGTGGAGAAAAGATGTTTTATTTGAAAAGAATATTCAAATATACTTGGGCATCCACTCTTGGAGGGAAAAAGAGGAATTTCAAGAGTCATCTCAAAAGTGCTATAAATACAGGGCTTTGCTCCATCTTTTGGTATTCATTATTGCTTATTGTATCGAAATGTTGTTGAAATGAATTCCGAGCTCTCGCTTCGAGGAATGCATACCTCCTAGCTCCATCCATTCAATTTCATACTTGCAAGATAGTACCTAGTTGGATTCTGAAGACTGTGCTTTATTCAAGAGTGCAGATTGAGTTTATTTTTGATTCCAAATTCAGATTGTTGTTGTATAATTTGATTTTAAGGTTGCTGGTTCATGTATGGCTGAAGCTTATTTTCATTCATAGCTTTTTGTGAGAATTTTTGCTAGTTCTAGGTATTGGCTCATTGTCTTTCTATGCCTTGGGCACCCCTTCTCATGAGTTTTCAGAATTTAATAACAAATGGTTGATTTCTTAGAGCTGGTCGCCCCTTTCTAAAGGCCGCCCCTTGTTGTTCTCTTGCATTGGGAATCGTGCCATGATATTGAATGCTTTTTGTTTGCCTCTTGCATATTGGACGCCTAATCTCCATTGTTCTTTGGCACTTTGTTTGATGAAGTTTGGAGCTGTTTTGATGGAGATATGAGCATTCTAGTGATCTCCTTACTTGCTGGTTTGTGTTTTCAATTTGCTGGTTTTGTAAATCAGACCTCGTTATTCTAGCTTTATGCAATATTTCTTTGATGTTCTCCTTCATATTTGTAACAAGGAATATTGTAAAACATTTGTACTTGAGATAGAGCAAAAATTATCATTAAATCATTGTAAAAGGAAAGCATATTGTAAGGCTGGTTCAGTAGTATTGACCAACGATTTACTTTTAGTATTTTATATCTTTGTAATTTCCCACTCCCGTTGAATAAGTGGTTGAGTGTTTACTTTCAACATTTAGTTGTAGTTCTCACTCCTGCTGAATAATTGGTTTAGTGTTTACTTTCAACATTTAGTTGTAGTTCTCGCTCCCGCCAAATAAGTGGTCAAGCTTTTCATGGTCGGTTATCCACACTTTACTTTCAACATTTACTTTTTAGAATGGTTGGCTAGCCGCCTACAACATTGTATTACCATTTTCAGTTTATTGCTAAGGATCCCCTTGCACCGTATACTTTCACCTCACCCACATCGGGATCTTGGTGATCAGAAAGTGAAGGGTTCTCATTCAGCTGGTTTGCTTATTGGGCTAACTTTAACAGGTGCAATTTGTTTGGTGAAAATTTAAAAGAAACTAAGGGGGATATTTCATCTTCTTGCAATGTCAATGCTTTGTTGGATGAAATGGGCGAATAAGAGCAATAAGTGACCAAAAAAAGATGAATTTTCACTTAAAAAAGCACGACTATTATGTTCACGCACTAAAAGATTCTCATCTCAAGACTTTGGTGCTAAATTTTGAGACTCAATGAGTCTTGGAGCAAGACTTAGCCGAGTACTCTCCAAGACTCAACAAACTTGGCACACAAGTTTGGTCAACTTGGGGTGGCCAACTCAAGGACTTGCGAGTTTGGTGAGTCTTGTAGAGTACTCATCGAGTCTTGAAACTATGGTTAGCACAATTTATTGCCTCAACCCAATATTGTGGTGCCAGTGATTGGGATTGTATCATGCAGCTAGCCATTTCTTTCAAGGACCTATTCTTTCTTTCTGCTACTTCATTTTGTTGTGGGCTATATGGAATAATGCATTGAAGATTCATCCCTTTGGTAGAACAGAAGTCCTCAACTTGATCGTTGACATATTCCTTTCCATTATTTTTGCAAAGGATTTTTAATGACTTTGCTTGCTTGTTTATTAGTTAAGGCCTTGACGTGTTGAATCTTGCCAAACACTTCAATATTTTTGTGAAGAAAATAGACCATTGCCAAATGTTAGAAATCATCCACGAAAGTGAGTAAATAGCGACATTTGTGAAGGACAAAGTAGAAAAGGGGCCCACTAGATCACTATGTATCAACTCAAGAACTGAAGAAGTTTTTATTGCCTTTTCTTTGCCATATTTCTCTTTAGGATGTTTGCTTGAGGTACAACCATGGAAAATAGCATTGGAGAAGGAGATTTGAAGTAATTTTGTGACCATTTCTTGACTTGCCAACTGTTGAAGATAATGGTAATTCAAATGACCATACCGCTAATGCCATAGTTACCCACTTCATCAAAGCAAGTAAGAATGTAACATACTAGCTAATCTACAGTTTAAGAACGGTAACTAACTACCAGATTCAGTTGAAGTGTAACTAACTAATTTTCCTTACGAGATTTTTCTTTGCAATAACTAACAGGAAAGATAAATAATCTGAGCATTAACTACTCTAACATTCAATAACTAACTTCTAGTTTTTCAATTTCAGCTGAAATGGAACAATTAAAAGTTTATATAATTGAAAACCACAGTTGGTTATGAAGTAACTTTTCCATTAAATACGAAATGAATAGAGCATTTAAAACAGCAATGAAATAAACATTATAAAGTAAATATATTTGAAGTAAAGAGAGAGAGAGTTATGAGAAAGTATAGTCTGAAGGCTTCCTGCTGGAATGCTTGAACAAGACTCTGTCTTCGAGGGAAAATGAGACATCATCAAGGGCTTTTCTTCCCAACCAAAGACCTATTGGTCTCTCGTGTTTCTTCAACTGAAGAAACCCGACCCTTCACGAGGGCAGTCTATAAAGGATTTCACAAATTACCATCTTGACCATCTGAGTCTGGTGTCAAGAACCTATACTACCCTAGTCGATCTCTCACTATAGGTTCTCCTAACTAGAAAGACCATTTTGACCAGGGTTATATCTGATTCTTGATGGCTGATTGTTGCTTATTCAAAGCATCATAACCTTGGCCAAGGATTTATGATTATGAGCACGTTTCTCGTGCCATCAGGTCTCTCACCCTTACTCGGCAATGAGACACAATGGACTCTTGAGTATATTTTATCAATGACTCAGCTCAAAATTTCATTCCTCTACATTCAAATATAACGTGTTCTTTTCTTACTCACTGGAGGAAAGGAAAACTAGTCTTTATTGATGTTAAAGAATTTCCTTAGTTCGAATTCATTTCATCTACTGACAATGATTAAATTTAAGGATCTGACCCAGATTCAAGAACCAAAGAGATAGAGAAGGTTTTGCCTCAAGTAAACAGAGAGGAGGAAGACACGGATAAATCGTGGGTACAAGATAAGAAAACCACAGCTGGGTTGAATGGAATAGAAAAAGATAATTCAGCTAGACGGAGCAAAGGAGATTGTAGAGAATTTTGATATTTAAATTCATTAGACTGGACGTGTTTCTAAAGAATGCATCATCATTGCACTTTGATTCCTTGAAGGAAATGAGAGACTATACAATATACATGATTTAGTAAGTTTAAAGACATTTATGAAACATGCCTGTAAATGTAGACTGAAACTCGAAAACTCTCTCTCCTGTCGTTATCCTTCCAATGATCCAGTAGACGGCAACAAATGTATTGAGGACCTACTAACCAGAAGAGTGCAGTGACTGCGGAGCTACCCAAGAATTCAGAATGTCTTTTCCATTCGAGTGAGTAGAGTGTTGAGTAATGAACAATGGTGCTCGACTAAGACAAATAGAAGAAAATACAACCCAAATGAAAATCCCTTGTGAATCCAAGAGAGGGTGAGAAAGAAAAATGAGTGAGCGTGAGGTAAATGCGAGACTAAAGAATGACTTCCAAAGATTCCCCAAATTGCGAACAAGACTCCCCGATATGCGTCCGCATGCCTTCTCTCTTGGACGTTTCATTAAAGAAAGGTGGCAAGGGTGGCGGGGAGTTAACCCCATCCAACCACTTCCACGGCAAGAGCTCCCTGACTTAATTATTCATTGCCACTTAAAGATTGATATTAACATCGGCTTAATATTTTTGATTCATTACTAACTCCCAAGGTGCGCTTAAGACTAAATACAAGACTTCTAAAGGAGAACGATGATGTTCATTTAAAGTTGACTTGTTTCAAAATTATTTAATTAAGTGAGATATAACTCAAGGTTACAACTTCAATGTAGCCACCTTGCACCAGCACGTGACTTGATGATAATTTGATCCTTTAAAGACTACGACCTCTCCTTGATGATATTTCCCTTTCCCTCGAGGTGTTGACAATCCTGCATCCACTTGACAAAGAAATAGGGTTAGACCGTTCTTTGTATCATTTAAAAAAAAAAAAAAAAAAACACATCAACACATTCACTTATATATATATATATATAAATCATTCATAATTGCAGTTATATCAAATAAATTAAAAATTCTTTTCCCAATATTCACATTCTCATGAAAGGTAGTTAATCACAACTAACATAACGACCATAATTTATTGCCATAATCTTGTTCAAGACAAAAGGGATGTAACAAAGAAGAGCCTTGGAAGATGAATTAGGCACAAAATGTGGAAAAGTATACAAGTGTCCCTTATTTTCCTTTTCAAGGGAAACTTGGGAATCATCTTCAAGATTCCTAATGGTGACTGTCTGGAGTACACTCAACTCACTTACCTTACCCTATATGAGTAAGTTGGTAGATGGAGAAAAGGTTGGATGGTAATTAAGGTATACATAGAACATTGTTGAAGTGTCCTCTAGTCATCTCAATCAAACCAATCTCTATAACATCAACTGTAGAATCATAACCCATGTGAATAGCTGGGGTAGAGCATGACTTAAGTGAAGAGAAGGGGTTTCTTGATGCAACCATGTGGTGTGTATCACCCAAATCAAGTATCCATGTTTGAGAAGATGATGAAGAGGCAATAATTGTGAGAGCTTTACCTTTTCCTTTCCTTGTGCTAGAGGAGGAGGAGAAGTTGGTCCCACTTGAGGACTCAAGAATTTTGATGTTATTCTTTTTAAGAAGCTCCATGAAAGAGTTGATTTGTTTTCTCATGCATGTAGACTTATCATGACCTCCCCCTCCCTTTGCAGTAATCACACTTAGCCCCCCTAACCCCCCTCTCCCCCCCTTTTTGTTTGAGTTTCTACTTTCGGAGCAGAGGAGTTGGACTTGGTTGATTTGATGTCTTTGCACTCTTCTCTTGTGTACTTGAAGTCTTTTGTCCTTTTTGATCCGTTTTAAGATTGGTTGGCAATCAAGGCAGGATTTTAAAGAATTACTAGATAGAGTCCCCATTTGAATTAGCTTATCCTACTCACGAGTGAGATATTCTACTGTTCTACAAATGCATCAAAGGAGGGCATGGCAAAATAAGTTCCTAAGGCATCTCCAGTGGCATAGAAGGTGGATACAAAGATAGAATATTCGAGACCCAATTTTGATAAAATGCTTACAATCAATTGTGCATCAGTTTTATAAATTTTACATTGCTCTAACTTGAGTGTAATGGACATCAAATTTGATAGAAATTCTTGAATACTTGTAAAGTCAGCAGAATTCAAGCTTATTAACTCATTCTCTAATTGATAACCACAGATTTCATCAATTTTACCATACAAATATTCAAGCTTTGTCCATATCTCATTAGGCTTTGTGAGAGATTGAATACGAAATAGAAGATTAGGTGGGATTGCTAAACAAAGCAAACTGAATGCTTTATCTATTTTGTTAAAGAATTTTACGTTAGTTGCTGCAGTAGTCGGTTTAGTTTCTGCACCAATAATTATTGGTCAATATCCTTTACCTTGCATGATTATTTGCATTTTACATTTCCAAGCAAAGTAAATAAAAAGTGTGAGAAATATTGTAGAATTGGCCAAGTTGGACAATGTAGAATCGGCCAAGTTGGACAATGTAGAATTGGCCCTGTTGGACCATGCAGAGGGAAGAATGGTGAAAAGATTTGGAACAAAACAGATTGAGATGGATTTGCAAGGGTAGGGCTAACAAGTAAGGATTTGTTGAATAAGATTTTCATTGAATATTGGGACCATCCCCTCTAACATTGCCAAACCATGGGATTTGAACCCTTTGGTCTTAAAGATTGTTATCCCTTACACCATCTATGGTGGGGTAAAAATAAAAGTAAATTATTAGCCATAGTAGTGGATAGCCTTCCTTCAAAATATTCTGTATTGTCTCTATTGAGATTGAGGTATGGAAATTATGCTATAGATTGGGGCCCTATGGGAAAGTCTTGATCTATCTCATGTTAATTTGGACATAATTATATAAGATGTAAACTTACAAAGCATGTGTTTTAAGTCACCTTGTTTCGTAAGGGATATTCATGTACTAGCTCATTGCATGTTTACTGAGATGTCAATGTGTGGATACTATCTAGACCATGACCTAGACTGTCTTTAAACAATAGGTGGAACCATCAGACAATTGGATTGGGGTAAGGCTTTGTTGACTACAATGAAAAGGATTGATTTCCAAATGTATTGATGGTATATGAAAATCACTTACTATTGACCATTGAGATCAGATTTAGTATAAATGGAAAGTGCAAATATTATCCAATCTATAAACCGAACTATTATAAGAATATGGGATTTTGCTAGAACTATTATAAGAATATGGGGTTTCGCCATAATTATTATGAGGATATGGGATTGCACCATAGGAAAAATGAATCAAAAGATTAAGAATAATATTGCTATCAATATTATTGAGTGTACATTGTCATTTGATGATCTTGTAGATATAGTGTTGCTAGTTGCTTTGCATATGACTCAAGCATTGATCATGCTTAAGCAAGTTTATAACTATGATGTTGTCTTTGGATATTTAGAGGGTTTCTATGTGGCCTTGTTGATAGGATGATGTCATATATTATTATAATACTCAATATTATTGAACCTTATTGTAGTGGGACCTCACTAGGAGCCTTATTAAGGCTTTTGCAATATTGGTGCATCGTAATGATGTTTTGTCTACTGCTATCTAAGGATGTACACACTTTACCAATATTCTATTCTTAGATTTAGTTTGGACTACAAGGCAACTTGTGCTTAGGTATGTTTAGATCTCTATGCTTGGAGCAATATAGTGTGGATAACGGTATTCTTGAAAAAACTTAGTCAACCCATATTCTCTTATGCAAGAGAATCTTAATGTGTATGGAACCATGGTGAGTTTGCAAGTAAGAATTAATATTAGTTTGGTAAGATTTAAATAACTCCCTTGGGTGGAAACTCGTACTACCCTTATTTATTAAGTAGATCAGGGGTGTTCTGTAGGAATTCCAAGTGTATGTTCTTTGAGAGAAACTTGGTAAGGAGAACTACGTGTGACTTTGATCCTGTTTGGAAGCGGGTACGTAGACAATCCTTGGGTGAAGGATGCTCTTGTGACCTCAAGTTTGTGGGGGATAACTCCAAGGTTTGGGGTTGTTGCTAACTTGTTTGACCTTCCCTCTTTAGTAGGCTTTAGTTTGAGGCTGAAATGGGTATTAGATGGTTATGATGAGTTAAGGAAACCTAATAACGTGTATTTAATACATAATAGGCTTCTGAATAGTAAGCAGAATGAAGTGAATGGATTTAACTTCCTTATAGTTGGTATTTGTTGAGTAGAAGCCTTCTTGCATTGGTTTAATGTGATTTTTATGTGTTTATGGAATTCAACTCTAGACCTATAGGACTCTATATACAGGCTCTTGAATCAATTGATTGTGATATACTCCAGTACTTGTGAATCTTGTTGTGTAAGTCCGGGCTAGAGATGACCCATGTGTGAACCACTAGGATATTTGAGTAGTGATGACAAGCAAGGTGGTGATGACCAATCCAACACAAAATGATCAGACTCAAACAAGAAACCAGCCCTTCCAACACTATTCACTCAACCTCTCTCAAACACACACCTAGTTGCTTGTAGCCCTCAAAAACTGCTTTTTCTCATTATCTTTTAGAGAAGGCCGTACAGAGACCAACTAGACACCTTCTGAGATTCACTTCATGACCTATCACAACATACCAAAACACTCCATGAAGTTTCTTTGAAACAATATAGAGAATCAATAGACTGCCCCTGTTTTTAGGCCACCAAATAGCCCTCTTTTACAAAGGAGGTACCCTCAAAACAACTAGTTATCATCCAAACTCAATTGACAGTCCCTAATTGTGTTACAAAACAACAAATTCCACCATCATTTCTCAGTGCCATGACCTCTAAGACACTAAATCACAAAACCCTCAGTTTACATGCAAATGACAAGGGTTTAATGGAAATCCTATCCCCCGGGCTTAACTAACCCAGCCAATGCCTCCAACACTTCATAAATACCCTGTACAAACTCAATCAACCTTCACATAGATAGTTCCTTCAACATTTTGTCAAACCAAACCTTAACACCCCGACTTCATTTGAAAAACATGCTGTTCTGCCCTAGGGCATCACCCAAATCCAAACATTTCTCTTCCACTCCCTCTAAACCATGTGGACACCTAATTCCTAATGTATTGGACCCATTCCACGAGTTACAGTAGTCACAGTGAGTGGAATGGGTCAATTTAACATTTGAAGTGACTATCAACCCTTAAAACAGAGTTAACAGGGCTGCTACAGAAAAGTGAAGAGATCTCCCTCAAATCTCAATGATAGACTCTCAAACCTGAAGCAAAAGAGAGTTAATTCATGTCCCTACAGAGAACAACAAGATTCAAAGCAATAGCACACTGTACGAGACCATACAACTTCTGGAAAATACAAAATAACAGAGAAAAAAGCAGAAATAACGTTGTATTTGATATGAATGATTCGATACAATCTTCTTCAACCCCTGCTCGAGCCTTTTGAAGGCTTTTTATACTTGTTCCATTCAAATTCTAACCACCCAACGTCTATAACTGCCCTTTAAACTACTATGACCTTTCATATTCTTAAAAAGTTGCATAAGTTGCATTTTTTGCAATTTTTTCCCTTAACAACTTTTTACATCTTTTCAACTTTTGACTCTTTTACACAAATGACTCAAAATTGATCCCTATTACATGGCAATGGTCTCAATAGACCTTATTGAATGAAAAAATAACCCTAAACACCTATTCCTAACATACTGACCCCTAATGTAAAGTTCATTTGCTTGGTGCTCCTGCACCAAGTAGTGACAGGTAGTCATTGGATTGTGCCAATGATCAATGTCTAGGCTATTATTAGGGATTAGCTGGTATTCACTTAGTTGACGGAGGTGAAGGTTGCTAAGGGCTACCTTGGTTATGATATAGTAATAGTTGCACAGGTAGTTACCCTACCGTGTGGGTAAGGGTAACCAGAGCTAACCGTTATATCGAGAGGGTTCATTGGCAGTCATTCATAGCATAGAGGTGATCGATGCCAAGTGTTACCTAGGTTGTGAAGAAGATAGCTAACAATATCACTAAGGTCACAAGGTGGTATATGTCGAAAGCTACTTCTTCCTGAGTGGACATACTTGTCGTTGGTGGCCTATAGGTGATTAAAGTTGGAATCCATTGGGCTAGGCAGGTTTGCTACTTGTGAAAATATTTGGGTTGAGGACGGATCCCCACTGTAGTATGAGATGTACCGAATCCTCTTCCTAGTTGCTTGCTGGTGCAAAAAACTAGATAAAGGATAGAACCATGGTGTAGTGTGCAATGCATCGACATTCATTTTTTATCTGGGATGTACTATGGACAAATGTTAGTCAGCCATTGTGGATGTGTCAGCCATTCATTGTGTATATGTTAGTCACCCATTGTGCAAATAGTCTTGGGTTTTGTGTACCTTGTTACTGATGTCCTTGCTAGTGATGACATCAAGTAGCATGGGTTGCTTGATTGTCGTCATAGATGGTGGTGGATTGGGAAAAGGATAGGATCCATGGTGCAATATGGGATGCACTGACATTTCTTTTCCAAGTGAGATCCGCTTACAAGCTTATGTGATTGTGTTGGGTTGATGCATGTAGTAGGTTGCATCCATTTCCATTTTTGTAGTTGTTCTTTATGTAAACATGTGATGTATGTGTGGATTGTTCCCACTAGATATTTGTGATGTGCGTATGAGCCAATCACTAATGTACTTCTGATATGCATACGAGCTAGTCATTGTTTTACTTGTAATATGCATATGAGCCAATCACCATTGTACTTGTGATGTGCAAATGAGGCAATCTTTGTTGTGATTGTGATGTATATATGAGCTAGTCACCTTATGTATATGTGATGTATGCTTGATATAGTCACTATGTGTGATCTTGGGATTATGAAATGATATGACCCTTATGTGAATTTGTGTATGTTTGTACACTAATATTTTGTATGGAACCAACACTTGATGGAAAATTGTTATCTTACTATTGGACTAAGTTGATAGTTAATGCTTAATGAATAGTCCTGATTTGAAGGTGAGATTAGAGATCTCATACAAGAGGAGAGAATGAACTCCCTCTAACAATGGTGTGCGAATTATGAAGCCTCTGATTTCCCACAAGGGGATACGTAGGTAGGGTCATTACGAATGAACCCTTGAGGTTTAGGTTTGGGTCTAGGGATAACCCTATCTATAGGAGCTTAAAACTTTTGGGTGTAAGCATATAAGTGGTGATGTTGAGTTGTTGTCACCACAGCGAATGGAGAAGTTTTGGAATCAGCACTTCTAATTTAGATGGAAGGTGCTTGGTCAGTTAAGTTGGTAATTGTGAATTGAAAATTTGAAATATATATATATATATATATATATATATATTTTGTAGTGAACGAGGGGCAGATTTTACACAACTTCTCAAGAAACTAGAGTTTGTGGGTTATGATCTACAATAAAAAAAAGCACCTGCAAATTCTTGAAACAACAAAGAAACAGCTATGATACTTTAAGCAATGAAGAAATTCAAAGGAAAACTGCTGGAAATGAATGGGGCGTCCTCAAAGCTTGATGAAGACATGCAAAAACTGCAAACCCTATTGGAAAAATTACGTCCTTCAACGCTGCTCTATATTGGAATATGAAGTAGTGTTCCAACCCTGTCAATATATAGAGGAATGGTGCCCTTTATTGCTGCTTTTAAGTGTTTTTTCTTTTTATGTTTTTATTCTCCATAACAAATTGGCACATTTCTACATGGCTTCAATCACCTAAAACATGATAGTTGCACTTTCTTATGATGTTTGCCACTTAAAGATTAGTCTATACACAACAAGCACTTTTTGCATGGCTTCAACCACTTTAACATCTGCCCAAAACAGGTTGGCATGTTTTGCAAAGGTTTATGCCACTTGACTTTTGTCAAAATTGGTCTATGCATGCTCTGACATGACTCTTGCTAGTTGAATGTTGGCAAAGATTGCATAGGTGTTCTCCAACAGGGTTATTGCCACTTACAAATTTTCCCTTCAATATTTGGCACCCTCTTCCCATAATGTTGCCAACCTTTTGGCTTTTGCTAATAATCCCTGGGCATGTTGCTGCAAGCTAATCAACACTTAAACCTGGTCATTACACCAAGGTGTACTTCGGGACTGTCTCAAGTTCAACCAATCTCAACACTTGTCAAAACATTGAGAGGCATTGCCTTTCAAGTTATTGTCACTTTCAATATGGCCATGTTAGCTTTGGAGCACTTCTTTGTTATTGCCATGTTTTTGGCATTTAGGATAGTTCTTCCTTTCTTTCAGACATGACTAGACGAATGGGAAAAATGACCTTATGGACAACCAACCTTGTGTAATGTCCCCATTTTAGCCCTACGCTCTTCATTTGGTTTTAGCCTATTTTCGGAAATCCGTAGGCTAAGCTGAAGCAGAAAATTAGGGTTTCCTCTTTCAGATACTGCTCAGTTGGCGTTCAGAGGATGTTGTGCAGACTTACTATGTATAGCAGTTCGCTATTTTTAGCAAGTCTATCTTTTAGCAGTATCTGTTTAGCAGCAGTTCAATCCTTTGCAGTTCGGTTGTTCAGTTTGGCTTTCTGATGGTTTTGAAGCGAACTTACTATTTTTGGCATTGGCTATTTTTAGTAAGTCTAATTTTGGCAGTGGCATCATTTGTAGCATCAGCTCTGGTCATCATTCTATTTCTGGTAGAATCAGTTTGGGGCGTTGGTTTTGGCTTTGGCTTCTATCTCTCCTTTGGACTGAGTTTCAACACTTAGTCAATTTTTGTATTTTGAGTTTGTACCCCATACCTAGTCATTGAACTTCAAGTTGTTTTTAAAATGGGGTCATGAAGGGGGGGATGCCTCATTTAAGTTCATAAATGTTTTATTAATGTTTAATTATCTCCTCAAAAGTGGGACGACTTGGGAAAGGAATACTAAGAGTTTTAATATTTTAAAAATGCTTTTGAGGTGGATGTCCCTTGGAGAAATTGAAGAGTTTCTTGATTGGAGTTACAGGTTGCTTCATTTGCCAATTGAAACTTATATATTGCTGCTGTTTGAAGAGCTGATTATCTTTGGAAAATAATGTAAAGTTATGTTGCTGAATTGATTTCAAAACCTGGCCAAGGGGGAGCTTAGTATTTACACCATTCTTCGGGCCTGAAACTATGGTTCCCTAGATGGTCATTTGGGAGTGTGCTTCATTCAGAAGTGCATATAGAGCTTCATTGTGGTGAAATTGGTGATAATTTTCAGTTTTGTACTTGCTGGTTATTAAATGGCTGAAGTAGATTTTCACTTGCAAGTCTTTGTGTGATTTAAATCTCATTGTGGGTATTGATGCTTATCAATTCTATGCCAAGGGTGACCCTTTCTGCAAAATATCAGATTTTATGGTGAAGTGTTTGATTTTCTAGAGAGGCCGTACTTCCTCTAGGGCCGTACTCCTTCCAACAACTTGCTTTGGAATTCGTGCCAATTAATAGGTGTTTTTGAAGCTATTTCTTCATTGTGACTTGGGCGCCTATCCTCCAAACGATCAATGCACTTCGTTCATCTCGATTGGAGGTATATTGATGGAGTTATGAGCTTTTCATGGTGTTTTCTGTTTGCTGATCAGAATTTCCAGAACTCAGATTTTATATCAGGTTGCATTAGTTTTATGTTTTTGGCCTTTATTTCATCATTTGAGTGTTAAACATTGAAAATAATTCATTCTTTACATCTTAGCATTGTTCTCTATCATTGTAATACTTGTAATTTTCAAATTACTTGATTGTAAGGTTGAGAATTAGTAGTACTAATCCAACCATTGTTATTGCTGCAATTATTTGTAAAATTCTATTCAAACATTGTAACCCCTGGATGGTTTACCGCCAGTGTGGAAAAAGAACTTGTTAATCTCTCTTTGTACCCACTGAAAAGTGGTGAATTCCCACTCACAAGTGGATGCCCGCCGCAACGGATGAATTAGTTTGTTTTGTAATTCTTTCCCCACATTGAATTGGTGGTTGAGTGGAAATCGTTATGGCTGGTTCACCGCCTAAGTTCTTTCAGTTTTGTAATAAGTAACTCCGCCATATGTTAGCACCTCGCCTTCAAAAGGATCTTGTGTGCACATTCTTGGCATTGAGTTATATCTTTTACTTTCCAGTTGTAATCAATTTTTAGTATTGAGTTATTTAGATCCTAGGGATCCTCTGACCATATGCCCACCCCTCTTCCTTCAGTGGTTTTAGGGCGCATTTTTGGTTAGAGTTACTATTTCGCATCGTTTTGGTTTTGGAGCTAACCTTAACGGGTGCGTGTTGCATTGTAATTGATACTGAAATCCAAGAAAAAATTAAGGGGCATATTTCACCTTGCTTAGGCCAGGACAAGCAACAAAGGCATCGAGTCAAAAAACATCACATCCAGCTTTCATTTCCAAAATTTTGATAGACAGTTCCAGTAAATTGCAAGAAAACAGCCTTTGAAGGATGAGTTTCATAGGGGTGCAAGAATCCCTGAGCATCACCAGCTCAAAATTAAAAGCCTTTTAACAAAATAGTCATGCAGTGAGCTTCACATGGTTTGCAAGACATGAATCATGCATCCTTTGTTACCTCTCATGTTGGATGCGTTGTTCATGATAATTTTTAAACTCTATGTGCCCACCTCTCCAATATTTCTTTCTGAAGGAGACATGCTGATCGAGGGTTTTCCTCGTCATTTATAATACTCCCAAGACATATCAAGAATGCAACTGCCTTGGCATTAGGCCAAATGTTAATTAGTGGACTTATTGTTGTATCCTCAATCAATAATTCTAAACACTTGCTGAATTGGATATAGTAAAAGTATGGAGTAGAAATATAAGCTTTGATAGTATGATGAGGCACAATGGAAATGTTTAATGACTTGTGGGGTAGTAACAGAAATTCTAGTGTAATTCCCTTAGTTGGATCAAAGTATTTAGCCTCTCCTAACTAATTCTTTTGTATTTTTTCACATTATTTGTTCTTGTGCTTGTGTCACTTTGTAAATATGTTTGAGCACGTGATAGAATCAAAGGATTGGCATTGACAACTTTTCTCAGTAAAATTTGACTATTTTATTTAAATTTATGGCAATGCGGTGAAACTTCCAAACATGTAATGTGAAACTAATGGTAGGTGTATTCCTTTACTGATGAAAATAAGCAAATATTAATGGGCAAATGCCACATTTGTGCTATGAAAAAAGTAATAAGTATTTAACAAAAGAGAAATAGGAAACTAAGTGTTATTCTTGGCCTTTCTGCTGTGATGACAAAGTGTGCTTTGTGTGAAGTGAAGACTGGCATCTCCATTATAACTTGGTATTTGGATATCATAGCTCATGATTTAGTACCATGTGTCCTTTTCAACATTATTTCTATGGTTTATGTTGCTTGTCTCCTGACTGTTTATTTCGTCTGATATCTAGGGAACTCAAACTACGAATTAGGGAGAGGTAATAAGGGCAATGATTGGAGACCAAGACCTATACCTAGTCTCGAAGGTGTCCGCATTATTCAAATAGCAAGTGGAGGCTATCATTCTTTGGCTCTCACAGGTGCTATTCTCTTTAATCATTTCTTCTTTTCAACTAGTAAATTCTAAAGAAAGCTTCTGATATATAAGATGTTAGTTTTATGATCAGATGTAATGCGCAGAAAATTAATTCAAATATCAGATACACAACACAGCAGATACCCTGGGAAAACCCTCCTCTTGAGGGAGAAAAACCCAGCAACAATATATCAATTATATATTGAATCACCAAAACAATGATCTCCTTACAAGAGGCCGATATGAAGGCCTAGATACAAACACCACAGAATAGTGCAACACAGAAATACAAAGAAGTAATATGCTGATAAGATCTCAGCCTTTAACAATATCGATCTGCCTTAATGAAGAATTCGCTCTTGCAATAAACTCAAACTTGATAAGGATGAAATGACAAATGAATGGATGATGAGCAATGAGAGAGACATCGACTATATATACAATATGGAAAGGAGACGTGACTCTTCAAGAACACAAGTCGGCCAAACATAGAAGGATGCGCCTCTCCAATAAAATTGCGTCCATGAAGGTCGGCCTTGATAACAATCTTTATTAATCGTGCCTCTTCATTAGACATCATGTCGGCCTTAACAAATAGATGCAACTCATCAATAATCGTGCCTCTTGAATCGATGACTCAATAAATTAAATAGCCATAGGCTATAATTTAATTTATCACAAGTAAAGGAGATCGCTAGAAGAAGACCACGACGCTGCTCTAAACATCAACACTCCCTCTCAGCTAGGGAGGATTCTTCCAGCTGCACAAGACATATCACCTCATCATGATGTCTACCACAATGGCTACAACCATATGTGGAAAAGAAAGATATCACCTCAACGTGATATCAGATATCACCTCATCGTGATATCAACCATAATGGCTACAACCATGTATGGTATGTACAAGTGTTCATCACTTGCGTGATGTTGTCACCTCAACATGACGTTCACCATGGCTCTCCTAGAGGTGAAACACAAGTACAAGAAAATCATCATGAACTCTCTCACGTGATGCTGTCATGGAGTCACACACATGACATCCACCATGGCTCTCCCAGAGGGTGGAAACAAGGGCTTTCACCTCAAATCTCAAAAGAGAAATGCATTAACAAGGGCTTGCAGCTCAAATCTCTCTCAAAGAGAAATGCATTAAAGAGGATCACTGATACTGAGACTCCTTCTCAGCTAGGGCTTGATTCTCCACCATACCAAGCTTGTCTCGAAAGTACTCAAACTTTATCCTAGAGAGAGGCTTGGTGAGAATGTCTGCCGTCTGCTCATCAGTGCTGATATACCTCAACTGTATAGGTTTCCTCAATACCATATCTTTGATATAATGGTATTTGATCTCAACATGCTTGGTTTTGTCATGAAACACAGGATTGACAGAAAGCTTCACACAGCTCTGGTTATCACAATGAATGATAGTAGGCTCCATTGATTGTCCAAACAATCCTGCAAGGAGTTTATGAAGCCACACTGCTTCCCGAGCTGCCACACAAGCTTCAATATACTCTGCCTCTGCTGTACTCAATGCTACAGATGACTGCTTCCTGTTGCACTAGGAAATCATAGCAGATCCCAAACTGAAGCAACATCTAGAGGTGCTCTTTCGATTAGTGACACACCCTGCCCAATCAGAATCAGTATAGCCGTGCAACTCCAGATCCACACCTGAAGAATATCTGAATCCATATCCAACTGTGCCACGCAAGTATCTTAGGATATGTTTTGCTGCAATAAGATGTATCTGCCTCGGTTCACACATGAACTGACTAAGTGCACTCACTGCATAGTAGATATCAGGTCTAGTGTTGACTAGATACATCAAGGATCCAATCAACTGCCTGTACATTGTGGGATCCACCAAGTTTGAATTAGCTGCAGCCTCCTTCAACTTATGTAGGTTGGTCTCCATGGGTGTAGACATGGATTTGCAATCCATCATACCAAACCTCTTAAGTATATCAATGGTGTACTTCCTTTGACTTAGAATCATCTCATTTGGCTTATGCCAAACTTCTAAGCCAAGGAAGTAATGCATGAGCCCAAGGTCCTTGCATTTGAGAATGAGGTGATCTTCTCCAATAAGAATCAAATCATCAACATACAAGACCAAAATCAATGCTTCACCATCAATTATCTTAAAATACAGATTTGAGTCAGCATCATTCTTAGAGAAGCCCAAGCTTGACAAGTAACGATCAATCCTTTCGTACCATGCACGAGGAGCCTACTTAAGACCATACAGGCCTTCTTCAGCTTGCAAACATGAGACTCTTTCCCATGTACCTCGAATCCATCAGGTTGCTCGATATAAACTTCTTCCTCGATCACACCATTCAGAAAAGCTGTCTTCACATCCATCTGATGAATCTTCCATCCTCTAGATGCAGCAATGGCAATGATGGTTCTGACAGAAGTATAGCAAGCAACTGGAGCAAATGTTTCTTCATAGTCAACTCCCTCTTTTTGTGAAAACCCTCTAGCCACAAATCTTGCCTTGTACTTCTCAATGCTCCCATCAGCCGCATGCTTGATCTTGAAGAGCCATTTTGAAGATACCACTGATTTTCCTTCGGGTCTAGGAACGATGTCCCAAACATCATTCTTGAGAATTGACTGATACTCCTTTGACATAGTATCTCTCCAAACCTGTTGACTAGAAGCTTCCTCAACACTGGAAGGTTCTGACTTGATAATCTGACTCATCAATGCAACATAACTGGAGAACTTATGAGGTCTCTTACTTTCTCTGAAGGTTCCTCTAGGTGCTGCAAACCTTTCTGCCTCCTGCATTGTTTGCCTAGCCCAAAGAGGTCTTTTCCTCCCAATCACAATATCGGTAGGCCCATCAGTAGGTTCTAAGGGTTCAACTGGATCATTATCTTCCTTCGGTTTTGAAGTCTCCCTCTGAATCTCAGGAGTATGGTCAACTTCCATATCCTGAGGAGACTCTTCACTATCAATCTCCATATGAGTACCCTTGGATCTTCTAAATGCAAAATCTTCCTCAAATGTGACATCTCTACTGATCTCGATCAACTTTTGTCCTGGAACGTAGATTCTGTAGGCTTTTGATGTCTCACTGTAACCCACAAATATCTCCTTCTTGCCGGAAGGTTCCAACTTGGTCCTCTTTTCCTTTGGTACATGAACATACACTGGACATCCAAAGATCCTCATATGACTCACTTCTGGCTTCTTCCCAGTAAAGGCTTCTTCAGGAGTCATGTTCTTTAGGATTCGGTGAGGACTTCTGTTCTGAACATAGATTGCTGTCCTAGATGCTTTTGCCCATAGGAAGGTTTGCAGATCCTGGTCATGAATCATGGCTTTTGCTGCTTCCACGATTGATCTGTTCTTCCTCTCAGCAACACCGTTCTGTTGAGGATTATAAGGGACACTGAACTCCCTCTTAATCCTAGCTTCAATGCAATAGTTTCGAAAGTTGTCGGAAGTGTACTCTCCTCCATTATCGGATCTGAGGACTTTGATCGTCTTCTCGGACAAATTTTCCCCCTGAGCTTTGAATTCCTTGAACCTTTCTAATACCTCCTCAGATTCTTTAGATTTCAAGAAATAAATCCAAGTCTTTCTAGAGTAGTCATCAATAAAAAGAATGTAATACAAGAAACCACTCGAAGAAGCAATAGACATTGGACCACATAAATCAGAATGAATGAGATCTAGAATACATTTGGATCTACTTTCTCTACTATGAAATGGAGCTTTTGTATTCTTACCCATTGCGCAGCCTCTGCAAGTACCTTCATGCTCTTGGTTGAACTTTGGAATGCCCGTGACCATCTTCTCCATGATAGGTAGAGCTCGAAAGTGAAGGTGAGCCAATCTTTGATGCCAAAGATCACATAAGCTTGAAGAATCATGTACTAATGCCTGAAGTGGATGAGTGCATAGCCTATAGAGGCTCTCATGCCTAACACCAATCACCTGAGCAATCTTGACGTTGGAATTCTTCATCCACACAAGAACTTTGCCTTTAGAGAAGGCAACTTGGTATCCTTTGTCTTCCAAGGCTGAAATGGAAACAAGATTATGCTTGATGCCTGCAACATAAAGAACATCATTCAACTGGAGGGTAATGCCGGAATCCAAGTGGAGAGTAGAGGTCCCAATCCCTTTCACTGAGTAGCTAGCATCATCTCCAATAATGACTTGTTCAGAAGAATCTCTCTGAAATATGCTAACCAATTTTTTCGATAGATTTTTCACACACAATCAACACTTCGCCAATTGAATTAGCGTTAGCATCAAAAACTGAAATCTGAGCTTGAAAGAACTCAACGCCAAGAATGCACACTCAATCCCAAGGAAGGATAGGTGTTGTCATATGGCGGAGAAACTAAAAAACAATACTTGAAATGAGACAAATTCAACGTCAAGAATGTGCACTCAAGATCCCACTGAGAGCGAGGTGCTAACATATGACGGAGTTATTAATTGAACTGAAAATAATTAGGCGGATAACCAACCATGAAGATACATCTATCTATTTCGTCCGCTACGGCGGGCATCCACTTAAAAGTGGGGATTCACCACTTGAGAGTGGGTACAATGAGAGCTACAATGTTCATTCTCCACACTGGTGGTAAACCATTCAGGGGTAATTAATATGGGAATAATTGCAGAAAGTAAATGGTTGGATTAATACTACTATATCTCAACCGTACAATCAATAACTCAGCAGATTACTAATTACAATGATGTAGAATGAAGCTAAGAAGAGGAGAATGAATTATAACAATGATTTAACACTCCAAAACTGAAGTAATAGGCCAAAACAGAAAACTATTACAATCTGATGTAAAAATTTGAGTTCTGGAATTTCTGATCAACAAACTGTGAAATCAATAAAATGCTCATAACTTCATCAAATTACCTCCGTTTTGAATGAAATCGAATGCAATGAACAACTGGAAGGTAGGCGACCAAGTTAGGATGAAGAAACAGCAACAAAAAACCTCTGTGAATTAAGCACGCATTCCAATGCACTTATGAAAAGGTACGACCCTCCTTGAAGGGGCGATTTTCATTTAAAAATCAGATTCTCAACTATAAAATCTCAAACTTAGCATGATGAGTCGCCCAAGATCAACAAATCCAATAATGAAATACCCAGAATCATATTCAGACTGATAATTAAACTATGAATCAAAATCACCTTCAGCTGTAGATGAATTAGCAATACCAAAATTGATAAATCTCCAAATTCTTCAACATTCGAACTCAATCTGCTAGTCTGGATGAGAAGCAGTCCCAAAACCAACTAGGTGTTATCTTTCAAACACGAAATTGGATCAATGCTAAAAGGTAAGCATTCCTCGAAGCTAAATTCATGAAGTCATTCCGACAGCATAACAATATGATAAGCATAATAGATACCAAGGCTGGAGCAAAACCTTCACTATATAGAAGCTCACAAAACTCTTCAAATTCCTGAGAAAGCACATCAAAAGACACAAGAGTCTTTTCAAATTTCCAAAAAACAATTAATTCTCAAGATGGCGTCCCTTTTTGCACAATATGAACTTCACTTTATTAAAAAATATCTCCTTAAAAGTGGCGTCCACTTTTCCCAAGGCATTAGACAATAATTAAAATATATAAACACCTCATGAAGGCGTCCCCCTTCCAAGTCCCTCTTTTAAACACAACTTAAAGTTGTTCTCCTAGGCCAAGGGGTCAACTGCAATTATAATATTAATGCCTTTATTCACCAAAATAAAACCTTTAGAACCCAGACTTGAATTGCATTAAATGCTCCAACTGAAAATGAAGACCTTGAAGACTGATAACTGCATACTGCCAAAAATAGAATTTACTATAAATAGTAAACTCCCTGAAATGACATAGAACCTCTGAACACGGAAACCCTAATTTTACCTCAAACGAGCCTACATGCTTCCGGAATACGCTGATGAGTGTCAGAACAGATCACTGATGAGAAGGGGACATTACAGTCCGCCCTCCTCGAGATTGCTTGTCCTCAAGCAACCGAAAAGATGGATGCAACAAAATTTGTTCTCCTTCCCACGTGGCATCTTCAATAGGCAAATTCCACCATCTAACCAAATATTCCTTGATTGTCCTTCTCCTCAAAGAACGTTCTCTAGAATCAAGAATCTCTTCTAGAATCAACACCAACTGACCTTCCTCATCCAATGGAGGTAATTCTGAAGTGGCCACAACATTGTGTCCAAGTGCCTTTTTGAGGCGTGACACATGAAAGACGTTATGCACCTTGCTTTCAGCTGGAAGCTCCAACTCATATGCAACTTCACCAATCCTTTTGGTGACTTTAAAAGGACCATAAAATTGTGGCTTTAACTTTTCTGCACCACTCTTCTTAAGGGTAGATTGTCTATAGGGCTGAAGCCTCAAGTAGACCATGTCTCCAACTTCAAAAGATCTCTCAACACGCTGCTGATCAGCGTATAACTTCTGCTGATTTTGAGCTTGTTGTAGATTTTCTTTGAGAGATTTCAAGATGTCTTGGTTCTGCTGAAGCATATCCTTAGCTTGTGGAGCTCTACTATCACCAAACACCAAATCTACAAAGTTAGGAGCATCATAACCATAAAGGGCCATAAAATGAGACATCTTAATCGACATATAATAGGAAGAGTTGTAGCAGTACTCTCCCAAATGAAGCCACTTAATCCAAGCTCTTTGCTGCCCTGAAACATAATTTCTAAGGTAGCCCTCTAGCCACTTGTTGACAATCTCGGATTGCCCATCTGTTTGAGGATGATAACTAGTGCTTGGAGTAAGCACTGTACCACTCAGCCTGAAGATTTCTTGCCAAAAAACACTTAGGAACTTGCTGTCCCTATCACTGACAATGGTTTTAGGCAAACCATGCAACCGAAAAATTTCTCTAAAGAATAACTCAGCCACTTGAGCTGCTGTAAAAGAAGTTGTGATAGCATAGAAATGTGAAAATTTAGTCAATCTATCTACCACCACAAAAATACAATCACGTCCTTGTACCTTAGGCAACCTAGTGATGAAGTCCATTGCAATGCTTTCCCATTTCTGATTTGGAATTGGCAAGGGCTACAACAACCCAGCTGGAAAAAAATGTTCATTCTTATTCTTTTGGCAAATAGAACACTCTCTTATGTAATTCATTATCTCATCCTTCATCCCTTTCCAAGCAAACCTTTCTCTAATCTGCTTGTAAGTCTTGAACATGCCTTGATGACCAGCAAGGGGAACATCATGAAAAGACTGTAGAATCTTCTTTTTGAGCTTAGATTCATGCACTAAAAAGACTCTACCTTTATAGAAAATTAACCTATCAACCAACTTATACCTTTCATCAACCAAATGACCTTCAAACAAGCTGGTTGCAAACTGATTTTTAGCATAATCAGCAGCAATTAACTCCTTCCAATCTGCTGATAACTCACAAAGTGATTGCAAATGAGGCTTTCTTGAAAGGGCATCAACCACTATGTTATTTTTCCCTTTGACATATTCAATGTCAAAGTCATATGCCTGGAGCTTACTTACCCACTTCTGCTGCCTTTCATTCAAATCCTTTTGGCGCATAAAATGTTTAAGACTATTGTGGTCAGTCTTAACAACAAATCTACTTCCCACCAAATATTGACAGAATTTAGACAAAGCATGCATGATGGCAAACATCTCTTTGTCATAAATGGAGTAAGTTTTTTCTGCTCCTCTCAACTTCCGGCTTTCGAAGACAATGGGATGTTTGTCTTGCATTAGAACAGCACCAACACCTTCACCTGAAGCATCACATTGCAATTCAAACGATTTTGTAAAATCCGGAAGAGCCAACACTGGACATGTACTCATGATTTGCTTAAACTTATCAAAAACATCTTGTGCCATCTTGGTCCAAAGAAAAACTCCTTTCTTTGTAAGATCTGTCAGGGGGGCTATTTGATGAGAATATCCTTTCACAAATCTTCTATAGAATCCACATAAACCCAAAAATCCTCTCAAATGAGAAACATTCTTTGGAGTTGGCCAATCAAGAATGACTCTTATCTTTTCAGGATCAACTTTCACACCCTTTGCACTGATAATGTTGCCAAGATATAATAGTTCTGTCATCCCAAACTCACACTTTGATTCTTTGGCAAACAAACATTCCGCTTCCAAAATACTAAGCACTTCTTCCAAATGCTTAAGGTGCTCTTCCCATGACTTACTGAAAATGAGGATGTCGTCAAAGAAGATGAGCACAAACTTCCTCACCTGTTGTCTAAAAATCTTGTTCATACAAGATTGAAATGTTGCTGAAGCGTTTGTCAAATTGAAAGGCATGACAAGGAATTCAAAATGCCCAAAGTGACATCTGAATGCTGTTTTTTCTATGTCCGTCTCCCTCATTCTGATTTGATGGTATCTCAAACGAAGATCAATCTTTGAGAAAAACATAGCTCCATGGAGCTCATCAATAAGCTCGTCTATCCTAGGAATAGGATATCTATTCTTGATTGTCTTTTGATTCAATGCACGGTAGTCAACACACATACGCATTGTGCCATCTTTCTTTTTGACCAACACTACTGCAGAAGCAAAAGGACTCTTGCTTGGTCTAATGAAACCGGTCTCCAATAGCTCCTTGATGGCTTTTTCGATCTCATCTTTTTGCTTCTTTGGATAACGGTATGGTGTAGTCATGATAGGCTTTGCTCCTTCTAATTCAATTACATGCTCAAAACCTCTTTCAGGAGGTCTTCCAGGAGGTAGGCTTCCAAAGACTTTGCTCTTCTTTGAAAGTAAGGCTTGGATATCAGGATGATATTGCCTCTTCTCTTCCACTAGATCAGCTGGTAGGACCATACACTCAGCTGCCCACTCAACTTGATCACGATGGATCAGCCTTTCCATTCTTTTCAAGGACACAATTTGAGGGCTCCCATTTGACATCCCTCTCAAGACAACCTTCTTTCCATCAGCTTGAAATTTCAGCTCCATTGTTTGTAAATTCAAAGTGATCTCTCCAAGAGATCGCAGCCATTGTATTCCTAACACGGCATCGGTATCACCAATACCCACAACATAGAAGTCATCTTTTACTTCATAATTTCCTATCTGAATAGAAAGGTTATGAATTTTCTTAGTGCATGACATGGTGAAACCATCAGCTACCATTACTTTGAAGCCTTCAAACTCTTCAGTTTTCAAACCTCTCTTTGTCACCAATCCTTCATCAATGAAGTTGTGAGTTGCTCCAGTATCAATTAGAGCAACTATTCTTTGAGATCCAATCACTCCACGAACCCGAAATGACTCATTTTTCTGAAAACTTGATAGTTGTGCGAAAGCACTACCATCTCCCACCTCATCGGACTTCTCTTTTGGAGCTTCTTCACCTTCACTACTTGCTGATTCGTATTGTTGATCAGACGAATCAGATTCTGATCCAAAATCAGAATAGCCCTCCATTAGGTTTGCTTTGCCTCTTCCATAGCAACGGTGACCCTTTACCCAAGGTTCACGGCAAGTGTAGCAAACTCCATCTTTTCTAAGCTGTTCTTTGAGCTCTTCTGACAACTTTGGTGGAAACTTCTTTGGCAGATTTGAAGAATGTTTTTTATCCTTCTTATGGCTGAAAGGTTTGAATGAAACTTAGGCCTTGGGGCTGCCAACTCCATGCTCCTCGCTTTCTTAATGGCTTCATCTAAAGTTGGTGGATCAAAGGCTTTGACCCATCCTTTCAAGGGCTCCATTAATCCTTCTGCAAAGAGTACCACAAGTCTTCTCTCAGTAATGTTAGGCACCATTACTAACAACCTTTGAAAATCAACCACATAATTTTCTAAAGATCCTTGCTGTTTCAATTGTGCCAATTCTCTGAATCTCAACTCTGGATCCTTGGTATCAAATCTCTCGATCAGCTTGTTGGTAAACTCATCATAGGTACGAATGAGGTTATGGCCAAGAGTGACCAAACCATGAGTCCACCATTCGTGAGCTATCCCATCCAAATGCAAAGTAGCAAATTTGATAGCATCTCCTTCTGGCATGGGTTTGAGACAGATATAGTTATCTAGCTTCTGCACCCATGATCTGGCTATACACTTATTACTACCATCAAAATGCTCCATAGTTATTTTTCCCAAAGCTTGGTAGAGATCATTTCTAGGCACCATAGGAGGACGTTGCTCATTCCTTCCTCCATTTCTCCGACTCCTTTGATTCATGAATTGATCAAAGGTCCAAGCACCTCTCAAGTCAAGAGGTAAAAAAATGCACTCCATGTAAGCTTGACGTGCATCATCAGCAAAAGTTGGTGCAGCTTCAACCGGTTGTTGCTCTTCCCTTGGTGTGAAGACAGGAAAAAGGGGTCTAGAGGATGACCCACTAGGAATTGCAGCATGCTAACCCACAATCCTATCTCTTCTATTCACCTCAGGACTGCCATTATTGTTATTCCCATTAACTCCACTGCTTTCTCCAGTTGAGTTATTTTGGGGCTGAATGATATTCTGAGCTACTTGCTGGTCCAACTTGGACAATAATCAGGACATCATGTTTATCATCCCATCAAACTTCTTCTCAACTTTGTCCCTCTCGTCATTAGCTTGCCTTACACTGTCTGACATTATTTCAATTGTCTTTTCTGTACCTTCCATTGTTTTGCCAAGATCCCTCAAGGCTTCTAACAAAGTCTCTGCCTCTGGAACGAGAGGAAACTGATTCTGAGTTCTGGCGCCTGACTTCTGGTGAATGGTCTAGTGCCTCTTTCACTCATCAGACAACCAATTGCAAAATTGCCACAGGATGGCAGGGTCTTCTGCTTTGATACCATTGAAATATGCTAACCAATTTTTTCGATATATTTTTCACACACAATCAACACTTCGCCAATTGAATTAGCGTTAGCATCAAAAACTGAAATCCGAGCTTGAAAGAACTCAACACCAAGAATGCACACTCAATCCCAAGGAAGGATAGGTGTTGTCATATGGCGGAGAAACTAAAAAACAATACTTAAAATGAGACAAACTCAACGTCAAGAATGTGCACTCAAGATCCCACTGAGGGCGAGGTGCTAACATATGACGGAGTTATTAATTGAACTAAAAATAATTAGGTGGATAACCAACCATGAAGATACATCTATCTAATTCGTCCGCTGCGGCGGGCATCCACTTAAAAGTGGGGATTCACCACTTGAGAGTGGGTACAATGAGAGTTACAATGTTCATTCTCCACACTGGCGGTAAACCATCCAGGGGTAATTAATATGGGAATAATTGCAGAAAATAAATGGTTGGATTAATACTACTATATCTCAACCGTACAATCAATAACTCTGCAGATTACTAATTACAATGATGTAGAATGAAGCTAAGAAGAGAAGAATGAATTATAACAATGATTTAACACTCCAAAACTGAAGTAATAGGCCAAAACAGAAAACTATTACAATCTGATGTAAAAATTTGAGTTATGGAATTTCTGATCAGCAAACTGTGAAATCAATAAAATGCTCATAACTTCATCAAATTACTTCCGTTTTGAATGAAATCGAATGCAATGAACAACTCGAAGGTAGGCGACCAAGTTAGGATGAAGAAACAGCAACAAAGAACCTCTGTGAATTAAGCACGCATTCCAATGCACTTATGAAAAGGTACGACCCTCCTTGAAGGGGCGATTTTCATTTAAAAATCAGATTCTCAACTATAAAATCTCAAACTTAGCATGATGAGTCGCCCAAGATCAACAAATCCAATAATGAAATACCCAGAATCATATTCAGACTGATAATTAAACTATGAATCAAAATCGCCTTCAGTTGTAGATGAATCAGCAATACCAAAATTGATAAATCTCCAAATTTTTCAACATTCGAACTCAATCTGCTAGTCTGGATGAGAAGCAGTCCCAAAACCAACTAGGTGTTATCTTTCAAACACGAAATTGGATCAATGCTAAGAGGTAAGCATTCCTCGAAGCTAAATTCATGAAGTCATTCCGACAGCATAACAATATGATAAGCATAATAGATACCAAGGCTGGAGCAAAACCTTCACTATATAGAAGCTCACAAAACTCTTCAAATTCCTGAGAAAGCACATCAAAAGACACAAGAGTCTTTTCAAATTTCCAAAAAACAATTAATTCTCAAGATGGCGTCCCTTTTTGCACAATATGAACTTCACTTTATTTTAAAAATATCTCCTTAAAAGTGGCGTCCACTTTTCCCAAGGCATTAGACAATAATTAAAATATATAAACACCTCATGAAGGCGTCCCCCTTCCAAGTCCCTCTTTTAAACACAACTTAAAGTTGTTCTCCTAGGCCAAGGGGTCAACTGCAAATTATAACATTAATGCCTTTATTCACCAAAATAAAACCTTTAGAAGCCAGACTTGAATTGCATTAAATGCTCCAACTGAAAATGAAGACCTTGAAGACTGATAACTGCATACTGCCAAAAATAGAATTTACTATAAATAGTAAACTCCCTGAAATGCCATAGAACCTCTGAACATGGAAACCCTAATTTTACCTCAAACGAGCCTACAGGCTTCCGAAATAGGTTGATGAGTGTCAGAATAGATCATTGATGAGAAGGGGACATTACACTCTCTCCACCAAGCTTGATAAATGCTCCCTAAAACTAGTGATGTGTCGAGAGGCACCACTGTCAATCAGCCAAGTGTTGGTGTCGGTAGGTACATTGCTTGACAATGCCGAATAGAACAAGTATTCACATGAGTCCTTCTGTGGAGAGGCATCATCAACATCTGCAATGGTGGCCTGTTGCTTAGGCCTGGTTGGACAGTGCTTAGCAAAGTGACCATACTTATCACATCTATAGCATTGGACTTTAGATAGGTCCCTCTTCTTCTTGAATGCAGGAGCATCATCAGCTCCTTTATCTCGATTCCTCTTGAAGTGACATTTCTTCCCATCTTTCCCTTTCTTCTTCGAAGATTGAGAGGCAAGGACATGAATGTCTTCATTAGTTGAGCTTTGACCACACCTCTAGCCACCAACCTAGACTCCTCTTGAATGCAATCCGCTCTTAGACGATCAAACTTAGGAAGTTTCGTTCTTGCACTGATTCCTTGAATATAGGACTCCCAAGATGAAGGAAGACCATTAAGAGCAAGCATGGTCAAGTCTTTGTCATCAACCACATGACCAATTGTAGAGAGCTGATCTCTCAATTCCGAAATCCTCATGAAGTAAGCAATAACTGTTTCTCCTTTTGCCATCTTCACATGATGGAGTTGTTGCTTTAGTGCAAGTGCCCGGCTGGTGTTGTTGATTTCGTACATCTCCTCCAAAGTTTTGAACATGTCTCTTGCTGTCTTCAACTTGGAGACAATCGAAACAATATGATCCTTTACGGTATCAACAAGCATCTTCTTCGCCTTGATGTCTTTCTTCCTCCACTGGACCTTCTCTTCCTCCTCCGTAGGTTCGGGAACTTTAGTCTCCACAAACTCAGCTGGGTCATTCTCTTCCAAGGTGAGCATAATTCTGAACCTCTATGATGTGAAATTTGATGCTCCCTCGAGTCTATCCTCAATCTTAAGACCGTTCACCATCTTGACGAAGAGATAGAAGTAATCAATGATAAGAAAGAGAATAAAGAGTGTCGCTGTAATACAAAATCTGATCAAGATCTTCTTCAAACCTGCTCTAATACCATGTTAGTTTTATGATCAGATGTAATGCACAGAAAATTAATTCAAAAATCAGATACACAACACAGCAGATACCCTGGGAAAACCCTCCTCTTGCGGGAGAAAAACCCAGCAACAATATATCACTTATATATTGAATCACCAAAACAATGATCTCCTTACAAGAGGCCGATATGAAGGCCTACTTACAAGCACCACAAAATAGTGCAACACAGAAATACAAAGAAGTAATATGCTGATAAGATCTCAGCCTTTAACAATATTGATCTGCCTTAATGAAGAATTCGCTCTTGCAATAAACTCGAACTTGATAAGGATGAAATGACAAATGAATGGATGATGAACAATGAGAGAGACATCGACTATATATACAATATGGAAAGGAGACGCGACTCTTCAAGAACACAAGTCGGCCAAACATAGAAGGATGCGCCTCTCCAATAAAATCGCGTCCATGAAGGTCGGCCTTGATAACAATATTTATTAATCGTGCCTCTTCATTAGACATCATGTCGGCCTTAACAAATAGATGCAACTCATCAATAATCGTGCCTCTTGAATCGATGACTCAATAAATTAAATAGCCATAGGCTATAATTTAATTTATCACAAGTAAAGGAGATCGCTGGAAGAAGACCACGACGCCTCTTTATTAGACATCATGTCGGCCTCTTAATCGTGCCTCTTCATTAGACATCATGTTGGCCTTAACAAATAGATGCAACTCATCAATAATCGTGCCTCTTGAATCGATGACTCAATAAATTAAATAGCCATAGGCTATAATTTAATTTATCACAAGTAAAGGAGATCGCTGGAAGAAGACCACGACGCTGCTCTAAACATCAACCTGATATATAAGATGCCACTTTAGAAAAGAAATTAAAAGTGATGCAGTTGAAATAGTAATTTGAATTGCCTGGAGCACAAATATAGTTGTGATCAATACTACTTGTGGATCATTTGCAAGAAGAGGACCACATCAGGAATAGCCACTACCGAAGTCTTGCAATTGATAAAATAGGTTTTTGTGTCTTTGTTTGTAGCATGTCTGAGAAATGTTTCTTTCTGTGATATTTCTAATTGAACTAAAATTTATTTTCTTGTTATTGATGTTCAGATGATGGTAAAGTCTTTACTTGGGGGCATGGTGGACATGGCGAATTGGGTCATGGTTCTGTGGAATATGGACAGGTTCCACAAGTAGTTCAAGCTTTAGTGGACGAGCGCGTCATTTATGTTGCATGTGGAAGTTTATCATCTGCTGCTGTTACTGGTGAGAATAGATTACGGTTATTTTCTTTTGTTGTTTTGTAATTTTCTTGGCTCTCCTACCACTGCTTACAGTAATCTCCTTTGGTCTAAAGTGAGAAAATATTTGAGTTTCTTCTTAGACCTTATATGCATGCATGTTTACATCTGTGTATAACTATATTTGCATTGTCTTGTTGTTTCTAACAAACAATTGCGGTTTAGAAAGTCTCTTATCATGTCTTGTAACATTAATCTTGAGCATTTTAGATGTTTTGTGTCAGTGTGTTTTTATCACTAGCAAGTTTTTTCTTAACCAAACCTAAATATTGTGTTTTGTCATTAGTTAGTTTTTTCTTAGTGTTAGAATTTATCTAACATTTTATATTAGAAAATAATTGCCACTCTAGGTGTCATCTCCAATTTATAATGTCCTAATAGATTCCTTTTTGAATAATGTAAGGTGGTGACTCTTGAGGGAGGATCCTTCTTATAAACAGCTTCCTTTCTTTCTCATGTACAGAACACAATACTTGAGACTTTTATGAACGCAATTTATATCTTTTGAGCAAGCTTTATACCTGTGTTGGCATTATAGAGATCCTATTTACCTTGCTCCACTTCTGTGCATATAAGTAGTTTGTATCAAAGTAGGTTTTCAGGTTTGTAGATGCCCATCTCTGCTCATTTATTCTATTTCTTTATGCTCAGTGCTTTCATTTAAATAATTGTTCATAATGTTTGAAACACCTGTGTTTGAATTTTTACCCTATTCTTGTACCACTTTATTTAGTTTCATGAGATAATTGTGTGCTCAAAGCATGTCTTTAGACTTTAGAGGGTGCTAAGCAAATATAGTTTGTAGACTGTTGTTTGTGATTGACTGTACAAAATGTTCATTAGCGATCTTATAAAGCAATGTTGGTGCTGTGCATATGAAGAAATATGCATAGAGAAAATACAACTGTTAAATTCTTATTTAAAGAGCTACTGCTTATACATTGTTGTAGATTAATTAGAAAGAGAACAAAGTTGCGTGACTTGGACCTGGCACAAATGTGTAGGCAAAATTTTGGCAAAAGTTTGACAAATAAAAATAATTACTGAAATTTCTACTAAAAATGATATCTCTGATTCCAGGACAAACTCGCTGTGTATTAATCAAAATGAACATAATGATGTGTTGAATAGGCAAACAAAATATGCTGTACAATCTCATTATACATTGTTTCTTTTTATGGTTATTTGGATGCTCATCAAGTGGATTTGGCATAGAATGAGAAGTATCTTCTTTCATGAAATTTTAATTTTTTATATTTGTTTTATTTGATTTGGTGAGAATTTACAAGTTTCTTACAAGTATTTTCCAAGTATTAGCAAACTTATCAAGTATTGGTCTGTATTTGTTATACTCAAGGAATAATGACTAGTAGTAGCCCAATCAAGCTTAACTTGACTGTGAATGCTAGGCCTTAGCACAATTTGGTTGTTTCCTAATTTTAAATAATTCCTGCCAAGTGCTCATCATACTTGGAAGTTCCTATGACTTTAAGAGAGAATTCATGGTTTTTTGAGAGCCTAGAAGGACCCACTGTTAACATTACCACCTCTACCCACCATTTCCACTCTTTTAAAACCAACTGAATTGATTGCATGGATTGATTCATCAAGTTGCCAAACATTGTTGCCACTTTTATTCATGAGCTTTTGAACATCATGCGAATGAGAGAACCTGCTTTCATAGGCTACTACTAAGAAACCAACTTTATGCAGAGGCTTACAGCTCAAAATGAATCCTTTTTTGCCTCGTATTCTGTAACGTCCCCTTATAGAATTAGGACAACTTTGCTTTAAGTTCACCAATTTCTGAATAGTCAAAGACTTAAGTTCAACGAAATTCAATCATATACTTCTGAAGGTAATGTTCAAAGCTAGTAGACTCGAATTTGGAGAGATGAAATTAATAAATAAAGCTTCTTCTATCAAATATGCAGTATTGAGGGCTGTAGACTGCAATTATAATTGGTTGTAGAATGTGATTGCTATCTCTGATATCTTCTCCTTAATTACAAGCACATACAGATTGGTTTGCTGACGATAATGTTATTAGCTGCTACTGATAAGAATGGACTCTTCAAGTCTTGTGAAATGAGACAGGCTGTGTCTGAATAGGCCTTAAATTGAATGCTATTCCTGATCTGTACTTTCTGTGTATGTATTTTACATAAAGTGCTGTATCTGAACTTCTCAGTTTATTCTTGTGTCCCTGATTAGATGATCATGGCTCTCTGTGGAATCCTTAAGATCTTCAGAAATAATTACCAGTTCCATAATTCCCTTTTAAATGTATTCTTAATCCATAAATCTGTACTCCGCCTTTCCAATATATATATCTATCTCTTTTTATACCCTAATGTCTAAATGGAAAGAGTCATCATTTCATGATACCGCTTGACAAGAGATGCATCTTCCAATCGCCATTCTCCAAACATAATCTTTTATTAACTATAATCGTTGGTCTGGATACTTATAAGCTGGCCTCTTGTTAACTTAATGGATGCTCTTTATTGCTTTAAGCGCTTTCTATTTCCTTGGTTTCTACTCCCACGTCCAAAGGACGCTTGATGCGATTTAATTATGTGGGAAAAATACATAAGTTGGTGCTCACTTATTATATGTTGTGAATTAATAGGTCGATATTCCCTATTGTTCGTGATATGTGACAACAATTATACGATGGGCCTTTGGGGCTGTCGAACAACTCTCTTAAGTAGCGATATTCCATTATTTAATCCCGTCCATGACTTCCATACAATTTCTGGGGATAACGTAATATAATACTCCTGTTATATTTCTCCAGTTCGAGCACCTTTGATCAGAGTGGACTATTTAATTGGATGCCATTGATGAGCAATATAATCATCCGGCCAATACTCTGCAACTTACCCACACTCGATCTCAGGAATATATGATTACCCACGGTTAAGGACTTGCGTTGGAGTTAGACTATGAATGTCGCAAGTGTCCTTCCGGAGTCTTCTTTCTCTTTTTTCTGTATGATGTCGATCTATGACTCTGTATGGTGTCGATCTCGGACTAGGTGTCTTCTTCTTTACTTCCTGTTGGCGTCTTCTTCCTGCGCTGTATAACTGGTGTCTACTTACTCTGTATCGGGCATCTGTTCTCTTTACTCTCTTATCTTTGGCTCTCTTTGATTCTTAATGCCGTGCCTTCTTTCTTATTTTGCCTGATATCGATCTCTGTATGCAGATAACTACCTTTCGTTTCTTCCTGTATTATCTTCTAAACTATCTTCTTGCTATCTGATGATAGTTACTTCCTCACATCATCCCATTTAATAAGGAATGGCGCCAAAAGACGTGTCTCCTACCTCTTCTTCATGCGTCTATTCACTTGTGATTAGGGCTAGTTTAGCTATTGTGTTTATCTCCTTCTTCAATCTTGAATTTGTTTGATCTGCATTTAACATCTGATTAGTGTATCAAAATGACATATTCTATTTGCATATAAATATATCTAAATATACATAGACATGTGCTTAAACTTTATATTATATCTATTTAAAATGTAAATATATTAAGTTCATTTTCTAAATACTTCCCTTATAATGGGGACATCACATATTCTCGCCTCATAGTGGTAAGCTGTAGATTTTTGTGTGTGAAGGACGACTTATGCCCTGTAGTGTTTGTTTTTGTATTTGCTATGACCTTTTCTCTTTGCCATTCAAAAATCATTTTCAAGACATACTATGGATCTTATAATATAAATGTTAGGGCTGCTTAACATTTTTCTTTTTGTCTTAAGAATATGTCTTGTTAGTCACAGGTTAGGATGTTTATAAAGTGTTCACACAATTTATTTCACTGTCATAGTTTTTCAGGTGTTAAAAATGGTTTCCATTGTTCTTATAGTAAGTCAGTTTTTCTCTAAATTAGTCACAACTAAAAGCTGCTGGTATCAAGGTGCTTTCTTAGTTATCAAGCATAAACAAAAGTCTTCTTAGAGTTTATTAATTGTTACTCCAGCCGTATCAAAGGTGATTTCTTAGTTATCAAATCATAAACAAAATTTTTCTTATAGTTTATTAATTATTAATCCGGGTCACTTAAAATTTTACAAGCTACTGTATCAGCAGGATACAGCTTTAATTTTCTCAGAAAGTTCCATATTTTCTCATCATTCTTTGAGTTTCTATTTATGAATTTCCTCTTGTGCCATTAGAAAGTACTGTATCACTGAATTGTATATCAAGGGCATGTAGCTGTAAGACTAGCTATGGCAGGCATGCTGCTTTGACTCTTACAATTATCTAAGCGTAGGATGGTAAAGACAACAACAAAAATGCTTACATCTGTCAAGATGTTATTTTTTCTAGGAACTTTTCCTTCATCCATAGGGACCAATCATGCCTTTGTACTTCGCCATTTAACTTGGTCATTCCTTTGAAGGCTTTTCACCATCCTCAGAACCTTCATATGACTCAAAGAGATCAAATTTTCAGGTTTACCACTTCTAAAGACTATCCTCATTAGTGTATACAAGTAGTGCCTTATTTTATCATTTTCTAATTCTGAAAGCATCCTATTATCAAACACATGGATCACACCATCCAACTTCATCATTCAGGTAAACTTGTAAAATGGGATTTATACCCCTTTTCTTCATTGACAAATTTTATAATATCAATGCATTTACCTGCAAAGATAACCACGCAAACATACCAAGGAAATTCTTTTCTAACATTAATATGAAAACTCTAGCTTATTTGACAATGAAGTCAAAACTTTTGGGCCACTGTAGTGGCCATGTTTTAGCATATGATACAACAATATAAAACAAGTAGACAAATGATGGTCCACAAATTGGTTATCTGAAAGAGCCATGTTTTTCACTCTTCACAATTGTTTGCACTTCACAATTGTTTGCCCTCTAGGAACCTGATGGTTTTCCTCCATTCAAGCACACATACCATTCAATCAGCTCCCCTGGTCCAAGCCTTCAACACTGCTGCTAAAAAAGACAGATTCTAAATAAGCACCAGGCCTAAGACTGCCACCTTCCATGAGCTGTAGTTAATGTAATATGCAGCTTTGACAACACAGACTGGAAACAGGCCTACAGATTGAGGCTTCAAGGAGAGTGAAGCTCATTGCAGAGAGGCCTGTATCTGCTTGCACAGAAGAAACGTTTGAACTTTAAACTTGTTTTCTGACACAGTGCAACTGCAAACTGAAACGCTGCTTCCGCTCAAGAAAAAACTGACTCAAAAACAATGTGAAAAATGATCTTTTTTTTTTCATACAAAATTGCATTGTAAAACTGTTTGCGAGTTTTTGACAGAAATTATGAGTTTTAGAGGTTTCGAGAAAAAATTGCCACGACTTACCAATCACTTGGCTGTGAGTTACTTGTGAGCCAGTCCAACTTGCAAGTTTTGCGAGTAATTGGCGATGTTTTTTCAACTATGCTTTAAACCTTCCTGTTGTCTCAACCAAATCTTGAATCGTATGGCACTGAAAAATTAAATCCGATTGGCCATGTCATGCATCTTCCTAAAATTGGATTGTTGTGCTGTTTTTTCAGAATAAATCTGAAGAGAAAAACAGAAAATCATTTCAATCCAGCTTGCATATAAATTTCCTAGACGGAAGAGAATAAGCATATAGAAGATGTTCCAAAGGATTAAGATGCAAATACTTTGTCTGTATGGCATGCTTATTTTTTATATTTCCTGCATAGTCCTCTCTCAGTTTATTAAAATAAAGCTGCTAAATGACCAAGAAACAGAAAGTAGAGAATTAAACATTTTTAGAGTATATTTCCTTTTCTTTATTATTCCAGTTTTCATGATGCCATTCCTTATGAAATTCCAGATTCAGGGAATCTGTATATGTGGGGTAAAGGCAGAGACGATCAATTAGGTGTTCCTGGTCTGCCGGATTCACAGCTTTTACCTGTCTTAGTAAACTTTCTGGTAGAGGATGAGAAACTTGGGCCTGCTCATGTTCTTGCAGTTTCTGCAGGAGCTTCACATGCAATGTGCCTTATCTCAAGGTCTGGAATGTAATGTTTGGCATGCAAAGGAGTGTTTGCCATATCAAATACTGGCAGAATTTGCATCTTATTGCTCGACAGTATGCTTAATTGTACACCTAGAATTCTATTACAAAAATGTCTTTTGTTCTAACAGCTCTTATTTGCATTATGATTAATTCTTTTGTACACGCATTGCAAATTAGATTAGTTAAGGCATAGTTTGCGGACTCGCCGACTCGCCGCGGACTCGCCGCGGACTCGGGAGTCCCTAGCCGAGTCCACTCGCCGTCGAGGACTCGGGAGAGTCCCTGGGTCAGGACTCGGGAGTCCAACCTCAGGACTCGGAGAGTCCTGAGGTCAGACTCGGGAGTCCCAACTCAGGACTCTCCTGTGTGGCTGGGAGTCCAAAGGGGTTGAAAAGAGTCCTGAGGTTGGACTCGGGAGTCCCAACCCAGAACTCTCCTGTGTAGCTGGGAGTCAAAAGGGGTTAAAAACCCATGTTTTTTTTAACTTTTTCTTTCATTTTAACACTCAAGTTTGTGAAATAGAGGTCTGCAAATTGAATTGGGGTTGAAAGAAGCCAAGATTATATGTAAACATTTATAATCTTATGATGTTATACATTGAAACTATGAGTATTTGATGACTATGAATGATTAAATTTCAATTATTGAGTGTTTGATGATCATATGACATGTAATATTTGAATTATGAGTGTTTGATAATCAAATTAGGCTCTTATGTTCTCTAAATGCATTAATTTGTTCTTGTTTTTTTGTAAAACTACGGTTTTTTTTTTTGCCGAGTCCTAGCCGAGTCTTTTCAGTCCGCGAGTCCGTCATATTTTGGGCTGCCGACAGTCCGAGTTTTCCAACTATGAGTTAAGGTTTTGTAATGTGAATTCCAGTGCAACATCAGTATTGGAATTCAAATTTTGCTAATTAGTTGAATAAGACAAAATATTCTCGACATATTTTCATGTCATTTGACTATTTCAGTTGTTGCCTGCAATATCGAGAAAATCAAAATGTTTTGTACATTTTAATATGGACTTTGGCAAACTTCTTAGAGACAATCAGAGGCTTGATCTTAAACACTAATGACATAATGACATGATGCATTTCTCAGTAAGTTGATTTGCAAAGATTTAATATGCAGTAGTATCATATCCATTTATCGAATGAAATTGATATTATATCTAGTATCACTGATGTGGAGGCAACAGACAGGTGAATGACACTATATTATTGAATTTATGAGGCACAGTTCTCAGTATGGTCAATAAGAGTTAACCTTAGAACACATATCTGTTGTGGTTATCTTACTTTCAGATGTATACAAAATGATGGATCTGGGTTGATCAAGGTTTGGGTTAGGGTGCAAAGTTAAGAAAAACTTCACAAGAAATAAAGTTGAGTTTGAGAATTGCAATGCTGTACTGATTTCTTTAGAATGGTTGAATACACCGAGCTTCAAAACAGAAGTAAAAGACTGTTGAATTTATTTGCCAAATTTACATTTTTCTTTCACATGGAATTTTTTAAATTTTTTCCAAGGGTTGGGTTTATGGCCATTTGGCCATTTCAACAAATAGGCCACAATTTTTTTGAAGTTGTTGGCTTCATAAACCTTCAGTAGCTAGCGATAGAGGGTCAAATTGGGATGTTATGTCCTTTTCCTTTGTGTCCACGAGGCATTTGACATATTCCTTCTCATGCTCCAAAGCTTTAAGTTTCTATTATTGGAGAAACTTACCTGTACTAGTATTAGTTTGCATTTTGAATTGATTGCTTCCGCTTGTTATTGAGCTATTACATTGAAACCTGGTTCCTTATCTTGTTTAGAGATTTGTATTCGTACCTCTTCTCTTCATAGATTCCTTATGACACTCTTTTCTGTGTGTTTACTATTATTGGGAGCAATTAGCCTCATTAGGAAGTTGAGATGTTCATAAAGATGTAATGTCCCCTTTTGGTAAATTCCTGGTTTTAGGCCTGTAAAACAATAATAATCACTAAAAACTGATATTAGTGACAACAAGTATCAACTTTACGGTAATATTCAGATTAATACATAAAATATTATAATATTGAGAGCAATACATCATAGCTGAAACATCATAATAGTAAGATCTATAGTTCATAGCATCATTAACATTTGAATTCAAAAAATCTTATCATCATTAATGATTATTCCAAGGCATATTCCTATAGCCAATCATATTAGGAATTCACTAGAAATGATTGCAAACCGCATTCTCAAGGATGGTTGTCCTTGTATTGTGAGAGCATGGGTAGATCCTCATCCATCCATCTCGAGGTGGCATGCTTGAGAAGACCCTCAAGTCCAAGAGCACTCATCCACCTCCCATCCCACAAACATGGCAAGATCTTAGGAGCACTACATCCCTCAGTCAACCTTGGAGGTGCTCCATCCTCCTTGATCAAGCCCAGGAGCACTCATTCACCTCCTAGCCTACGGGCATGATAGGAGCTCCATTCCATCCATCTCAAGGTGGCGTGCTTGATAAGATGCTTGAAGACTGCCTTCCTCAACAAGTCCAGGAGCACTCATACGCCTCCTGATCCACGAGCCCTACATTTCAAGGTGGTGTGTGCTTGATGAAAGAAAGGTCAATACTTCACCTTTTGTGAACTCATAAGGTTGATTGGCCTCCCTATTTGTAAAACACTTCTATAAATTCAAAATAGATTGCTAAAGGAATCTACTATATTAATTGGTAATAAAATATCATTATGCAATTATGATATATATAATTTATATTCAAACTTACTTCCCTTTTTCCAATCTCCTTCACTTGATGCCTCTTCCCACTAATTTACTCTTCCTTTTATATCTTCCATGGTAGGGGGAGTCACATCTTTTCATTAATATTTTTATCTTGGCAAGGGATACATCCCTTCATAACCAATCATTGCCCTTAAACCATTTTTAATTATTAATTTTATGCCTTTTTGTGAATCAGTGCATTAATCAACCTTTCATCGATCCTTTTTTAGGATGGCTGAGATTATTAATTTGGACAGCTATCTTATTTTTCTTAAGGTTGCAATTCCTTTCTTGGCAGGGGCATGATAGTCCGCCCTTCCCAAGATTGCTTGCCCTTAAGCAATGCTAGTTTTGGTTTGTCACTAAATCATTTTTGCCAATACCAGGATCCTAAACCAACTTTGGAGATTTGTAATCCCTAGATCCTCCTTGCAATGTGATTGGCTTCTGCTGTGACATTATGATATAATTAGGAATTGGAAATTCTAAACCAAGTGATGTTTTCTCTCATTATCTTGGTAATGTCCAATTTTGTACTACAGTGATGTCCTTGAAGAGTTAATGTATTTGTTAGACTGCCAATATAGTCATTTTAATATCATAAGGTTGATACCATCATCTAATGTGTGAGGACAATTTGTTTCCTATATTCTTCAGGCTTATATATTGCTAATAACTCTCAATAACACAACCAAGAGTTGGTAACTGGCAAGGTTCCTAATTTAAGACAAGTTTTCTCTCATCCTCAGAGAGGAGAAACAAAAAGACATCTTGCAACCCTACAATTCTTTCTTCCCATTTCACCTTACAAGCATCGAATAAGAAACCTTTTTCAATAAAGAGTATACATTAGGAAAATGTATTTTTTTAGCATTTGGATGTCTCTTTCAAGACAACACAAAACAAAATTGATCTAAACATTGGTTGAGATATTCTAGTTGAGTTGGTTATGTAGTTAGGCAAATGTTGCAAGTACACTTGTAGCAAAGAGAGGGCCACTTTAGTGACTATTTATATTGCCACAAGTGTACTTGTAGAAAAGGAAGATCTCTTTTAGCATGTTGTTGCAGGTGTTTTCTAACATGCTCCAAGTCTTATGAATATGGTCCAAATGGCATATGGTTTCTTTGGGAGTTGTTCTCAACCTTATGTAGGTTATTTGGGTGTCTTTCTTTAGCAAGATTATTATTGAGATTGATTCATATCGCTTTAAAAAATGCTACCAAGTATTGAAAGGGTTCAACAATGAGTGTGTGCTTGTACAATAGTTCAATACATGTTCTGGTGGTGATTTGAAAGCTTCTCATGATGTGCATGGAGTTGACTTCTATATCTATACTTGTCGCAGGCCAATTTTTGAGGGGATAGTAATAGTTGGAAGTTGTTTAGGACAAATAATACAAAAGGATAGTGTTGTCTCTTGTTAAAGCAACAAAATGACTTTGTCTTAGCTACATCTAGTATTCATTGTGGGTAAATGATGGTTAGGAAAGTGACCATGTGGTTTCATTGTCAAGCCATTTCTTCACCTTGGAGTTCTAACATTTTATTTTCCCTTTTTGGTTGACTTATCTACTTCCCATTTGTTAGGTTGTTTGATTTGGATAGTGGTCAATTTAGTTATTCATGCAAGTTGAGATGATCTATTTTTGTGGACAATTTTGATAGTTACCATGGATGATTGTTGCCATCTAAGGCAATTGTTCATCGTCTAAATGAGGCCAGTTGTTACTTGGTGTAGGGGCACCCACAAGTTGTCATGCCTCCAAGGATCAAGAAGTTGTCATTTTGCTTTGTCTTGCATTGTTTTCATGTAATAAGGTCTTCTTAGACCATTTCATGTTTGTAGGAGTCTAGGTTGAGTCATTAGGTGTAAGGGAATTGGCATATACAAAAGTTGTCCAAAGTTCCACAATGTTGTAAACAGGCGTAATGATGTTTTGTTAAGTCCATGATTTGAAATATGGTTGGTAACCATTGGAATATGGTTGGAAATGTTTAAAAGGCCTTGTGTGGTCGAAGGAAAGGTTGGTTGATGAAATTTTGAAGTGAAAGCAATAAAAGAACTTTGTTTTTCTACAATTCATAACATTTCTTTGCTGCTCTTCTGTATTGTACAGATCTGTATGATCTTGTGATGATCTAAAACCGATTGTGGATGATTGTGCATTGAGTCTACTTTCTTTTGCCACCGGTTGCATGTGATTTTATTGTGTTTCAAGCAAGTTGTGCTCATTTTCCTTCAGACTGGTTTAAACCCTAGGTAGGGTAACCAATGAGTGTAGAAAATGCATGGAATTCCATTCCACCAGTGAAAAGCCTTCAAACTTGGTGGAATGGTCAGTGACAATATGAATTTTAATTTCTAAAACTTGTAGAGACATGAGAGTTGGTTTGCACATGTGGAAGAACATTGAAGGTCTGATATCCTCATGTATGAGACCTAGGAGCCCTAGTGGATTGGTGAAATTGGCTGTATGCTATTGGAGGAGGATATTTGGTGTAGGAGTAGTTGTTTGAGACCCCATATGATGTGCCTGAAGTGTTCGAATAGGAATTGAGAACTTTTGAAGCCTCGAGTCCATTGGTAACATGCCTAGTGACCTAATTAGGTCTAATCAAGAAGGACAATCAATTTTTGACCCTCTCCATACAAAGAAACCTTACCTGCTTTTGAGATATGTTTGAGAATGGCCAAATGGGTATTTGAAACATGTCTCTTTTCCTGTAGATCAGGTTTGTCCCAAGAGTTGTGTCTAAAAAGGCCTTTTTGAAAGGCTACAAGCAAAAATGAAGGGTTGTGAAGTGAAACCCATTGTTTGATGTCAAAAGCTCTTTGTGTGTGATTGTCTCAGGTTGTGTTGTCATTTGTACCCTTGCTCTGCATCAAATTGGTATAAGAGCGTAGATTGATCTGAAGAGGGGAAGATTTGAAGTGAAGAAGAAACAAAGATGCCTCCAAAAGGGAATCCAATCGCCAGAGAGGTGAATGAATTAAATGAGAGACATGCAAGAGAGATGAGACAAATGGAGAGACTTGTTGCCCTGAAAACAAGTCATAAAAGATGAATGGTCACAGGAGACTTGAGTGACTGAGAAGAAGAAAGGGAAGAGGAAAGTTCCGAAGTAGATCCGAGGAAGAGATGGATCCTAATGACTTGAGGATGGCAAAGCTATTGAAGGCAGTCAAGGGAGAAGGTCCTAAGATAAAGATGGATTTACCAGTATATGGAGGAAAATTGGATAGTGAAGAACTCCTAAATTGGATAGGAGCACTAGACAACTACTTTGAATATGAAAATGTACCCAAAGGACAAAGGGTGAAGTTGGCCAAGACAAAACTAAAGATGCCTTACTTTGGTGGGATTATGTACAAGATGAAAGGAGAAAGAAGGGCGAGTCTAAAATCACCTCTTGGGATATGATGGTTGCTAAACTCAAAGGAAAATTCCTACTTGGTGACTATAACATTCAGTTATTTAAAAGGCTTCAAAACCTTAAGCAAAATGATATAGATGTGCAAGCCTATATAGAGGAATTCTACAAATTGAGCATAAGGGCAGGCCATGTAGAAGATGATGTGGAAAAATGGTGCAGGAGCATCTAATATGCAATTTTTGCTCAAATAATGCATTTTTGCAATTTTGGATTCCTTGTGGTCTTAGGGGTTAATAAGGTCTTTAATGACCATGATTAATGTTGTAATGCCATTTTCAATCCATTTTGGGCGTGGGTTTTTATTTTGTTGCAGTTTAAAAAAAAAATGTTAGTTGCTATTTTGGGTGTCATGCATTTTGAGCAACTTGGCAAAATGGTGAAAAATCATTAATGTAAGTGGGGAAACTTATTGTAACAAATGGAAAATCTTGTAATAAACATGATTCATGCTTGCATGGTCGGGCATTGCAAATTGGAAGAGATTTTTGGTGTTTGAGCAAGAATTTGAAGAAGTTTTTTTTGTTTTTTGTTTTTTGTTTTTAATGTGTAGCAACATCCTTGCACTTGTACAACCTATATGACCCTGCCCATGGAATGAAATCAATTACATGTTGAAGTAATTTGTTTTTTTTTTTTTTTGGCGCTGGTTTCATGCATTTTTATGGAGATATGAGAAAGATATTGAGATTTTACCAAAAATTGCCCAAACCCTAGCTGGGTTGACAGTGAGGTGAAAAAAATGTGATAACTTTGTTTTTGACCGTTCAAAATTCTTGTAAACTTGTCCAAAATTTTGTCTTGATCTATATTTTGATTAGGCTTTGGTTTTATCTCTTCAAATGCTCACATTTGGGAGGAATCTTCACCAGTCCGTTTCAAGAAAGCACAAAAAAAGGGTTTCTAACTTTGTAACAATCCATTTTTGACCTATTTTGTACAAAGTAACCCTAACCCATTTTCAAATATGTGTGGTAAGAGCCAAAAGGGTATTCCAAACAGGTCTTACATTTTTAATAGTAGGTCTACAATGAAAGTTATGACCAAAAAACTCAAATTGCTGCCCCCATGTTTTAGGTTTTAAGAGCAAGTTGTTAAGAATGAACAAGAATGCACATTTTCGTCTTTTGGATTGAAACCCTATTTGTGATGTGTTTAGTTGGTCTTTTTCTCTGCATCAAATTGGTATTAGAGCATATGTTGGATCAGAACAAGGGAAAGGTTAAAGTGAGACGAAGCAAAAATGCCTCCAAAAGGAAATCCAGTTGCCAGAGAATTGAATGAATTGAAGCAGAAACATGCAAGAGAGATGAAAGAATTGACAAAAGCCCTTCAAGCCAGACTTGCTGTAGTTGAAACCAGTCAGAGGGGAGGTGTGGTCACAGGTGATATGAGTGACCGAGAAGAAGAAGGGAAAGAGGAAAGTTCCCAAGGGTCTGAGGAAGAGATGGATCCTGATGAATTGAGGATGGCAAGGCTATTGAAGGCAGTCAAGGGAGAAGGTCCTAAATTCAAGATGGATTTACCAGTGTATGGAGGGAAATTAGATGGTGAAGAGCTCCTAGATTGGATAGGAGCAATGGATAACTACTTTGAGTATGAAGAGGTGCTAGAGGAACAAAGGGTGAAATTGGCCAAGACAAAGTTGAAGGGCTATGCTTTGCTTTGGTGTGATTTTGTACAAGAAGAAAGGAGAAAGAAAGGAAAGTCTAAGATCACCTCTTGGGATAAGATGGTGGCTAAACTCAAGAGTAAATTCCTACCTAATGACTATTCCATCCAATTGTTTAAAAAACTCCAAAACCTCAAGCAGAAGGATATGGATTTGCAAACCTATACATAGGAGTTCTACAAATTGACTATAAGGGTATGTCATGTAGAAGATGATGAAGAAAAAGTGGCAAGATATCTCAATGGTTTGAGATACAATCTTTAAGATGAACTAAGCCTCACCACTCCAAGGACAGTGGAAGAATGTTATCAATTGGCCATCAAGGCTTAAGACAAATTAAAGAGAAGGCAAGAGAAGAAAGGTAGAGGTAGAGGGGCATTTGTTGATTAAGGACAGTCACATGAGAGTCAAGGAGAGGCAAGTAGAGTCCAAGAACAAGCTACAGATTCAAGAAGTGGATTTAGAAGAGGTAGATCAGATTCTAGGGGCAGATTTGGAAGCCAAAGAGGAGGATCAAGTGTATTTACAGGGAAATGTTATAAGTGCAATAAATTGGTAGGCCATCAGGCATGGCAATGCACTGAAAATCAGGCCACTACTTCATTTGGAGGAGAAAGAAGAAATCAATTTGCACAAGGAGAGGACAATGAGTGTAAACTCTCCATCACATAATGTTGATCCAAAAGTTGTTGAGTCACTCATGGTGAGAAGAACATTGATCAAAGTTCCTATGGAGGAGGAACCCCCACAAAGGAAATCTCTCTTCAGGACTACATGTAAATCCCAAGGTAAAGTTTGTAAAGTTGTTGATTCAAGTAGCACTGATAACATGGTTTCTCTAGAAATGGTAGAGAAGTTAAAACTGGAAAGAATACCACATACTACTCCTTACAAAGTCTCTTGGTTAAATAAGGGTCAACATGTTTTGGTGAATGAACAAAGTTGGGTAGATTTCCACATAGGGGGTCATAAGGATAAGGTTTTATGTGACGTAATACCAATGGATGTTTGCCATTTTCTTTTGGGAAGGCCTTGACAGTATGATAGGAATGTCAAATATGATGGTAGAAAAAACACATGTTATAGAACAAGATGGAGTTTCCTACACCCTTACACCATTGAAAGATGAAAGCCAAAACCCACAAGTGGAGTCTAGAGTGATGCCAATGGGTACAAAGGAGTTTTTAAAAGTAATAAAAAAGGAAGAGGTAGGTAATACAATGGTGAGTAAGCCTAGGATTGCTCTGACATCAACAAACATTGAAGAGTTGCTTTGGGAAGTTCAAGAGGTATTGAAGGATCATGTGGACATAGTGGTGAATGAACTTTCTGACTTTTTGCTTCCAAGGAGAGATGCTAGTCACTATATGGCTTTTGTACTAGGGGCTGGTCTGTCATATACAGTAGCCTATGACATACAAATTCAAGAATATAATGTGTCTAAAGAAAGAGGTGGTATCAACACGGATGATGCACTTGTTTGGAGGGTTGCAAATGACAGAAATTTGGATGTTAAAGGCAAGAGAATTTTTGTGAAGGAGATTGTAGAGTTGAGCAAGCAATGCTCGAGGGAAAAGGGAAGTATAGAACAACATAATGATCATACTGAGTTGCAGATGGAAGATGGACAATATGACAAGTATCCACTACAAGTGGAGCAACAAAAGAAAGTTGCAGATGTCAGTGAGTGTAATGCTGAAGGCACCAAGGTTAATTATGATTTACTTCTTTTAGAAGAGGGCAATGACACTGGTCAAGAACCTAGATTTGATGACTTGATGGTTAGAAACAAAGAGAGAAGACAAAGTGCTCTTGATGAGATTGCAAATTTGAGAGGTGTGCAACCTAAGGTGAAAATGAAACAAGCCATTGAAGGAGAGCAAGGTCATGATGCAGGTTCACATGTAGGTTTAGATGTTGAGTGGGTCAGAGGTTTTCCACCAAGCCAACCTTTGGTGTTGGGATGCATCTTGGACATGAAGGAGCTCAACAGGGCAAGAAATCAAGTCTATATTCAGTCTTTAGTACAATGGGAGGATTTTCCTCATGAAGGTGTTACTTGGATGTTTGTAGATATTCCTAGGCATGGTTTACTATTGCAGGTCCTAACTCAAGAGGAGCTTGAGTTCTTTTCTTCCCCAGGAGTATGATGCAGGAACACTTAATATGCAATTTTTGCTCAAATAATGCATTTTTGAAATTTTGGATTCCTTGTGGTCTTAGGGGGTTAATAAGGTCTTTAATGACCATGATTAATGTTGTAATGCCATTTTCAATCCATTTTGGGTGTGGGTTTTTAATTTGTTGCAGTTTTCAAAAAAATTGTCAAAGTTGCTATTTTGGGTGTCATGCATTTTGAGCAACTTGGCAAAATGGTGAAAAATCATTAATGTAAGTGGGGAAAATTATTGTAGCAGATGCAAAAGCTTGTAATAAGCATGATTCATGCTTTCATGGTTGGGCATTGCAGATTGGAAGAGATTTTTGGTGTTTGAGCAAGAATTTGAAGAAGTTTTCTTTGTTTTTTCCTATGTAGCAGCAAGTTCCTTGCACTTGTATGACTTGTACGACCCTTCCCATGGAATGAAATCAATTGCACGTTGAATTACTTTGTTTATTCTTTCTTTTGGTGTTGGTTTCATGCATTTTTATGGAGATATGAGAAAGATATTGAGATTTTACCAAAAAATGCCCAAACCCTAGCTGGGTTGATAGTGAGGTGAAAAAAATGTGATAACTTTGTTTTTGACCATTCAAAATTCCTATAAACTTGTCCAATTTTTTTTCTTGATCTATATTTTGATTAGGCTTTGGTTTTATGTCTTCAAATGCTTACGTTTGGGAGAAATCTTCACCAGTTCGCTTCAAGAAAGCACAAAAAAAGGGTTTCTAACTTTGTAACAATCCATTTTTGACCTATTTTGTACAAAGTAACCATAGCCCATTTTTAGATATGTGTAGCAAGATCCAAAAGGGTATTCCAAACAGGTTTTACATTTTTAATAGTAGGTCAACAATGAAAGTTATGACCAAAAAACCCAAATTGTTGCCCCTATATTTTAGGTTTTAAGAGCAAGTTGTCAAGAATGTACATTTTTTCCTTTTGGATTGAAACCCTGTTTGTGATGTGTTTAGTTGGTCTTTTTCTCTACGTCAAAAAAGTGGCAAGATATATCAATGGGTTGATGTACAACCTTCAGGATGAATTAAGCCTCACCAATCCAAGAATGGTGGAAGAGTGTTATCAGTTGGCCATAAGGGCTAAAGATAAATTGAGGAGAAGGCAAGAAAAGAAAAGCAAGGGTAGAGGAAGGAATTTTAGAGGAAGAGGGTCATATGCTAATTCAAGACAACCACATGGGAGTCAAGGAGAGACAAACAATACCCAAGATCAAGTTACAAATTCAAGAGGTGGTTTTAGGGGAAGAAGAGTAGATTCTAAGGGCAGATTTGGAGGCCAAACAGGAGGTTCAAGTGGTTTTACTGGGAAGTGTTATAAATGCAACAAATTTGTAGGTCACCAAGCATGGCAATGTACTGAGGAGCAGCCATCTACCTCTTTTAGAAGTGAAAGAAGAAATCATATTGCACAAGGAGGAGATGATGGTGAGAGTGTACATTCTTCACCACACGTTGAAGAACCAACGATTTGAGAGTTTTTGCTGATGAGAAGAACTCTAATCAAAGGGCCAATGGAGAAGGAACTAGCATAGAGAAAGTCACTCTTCAGGACTACATGTAGAAGTTGAGGTAAGTGTTGCAAGGTTATTGATTTTGGTAGTACAAACAATTTGGTTTCTTTTGAAATGGTAGAGAAGTTGAAATTACAAAGGTTATCTCATACCACTCTGTACAAGGTGTCTTGGTTAAACAAAGGGAAACAAGTAGTTATGAATGAACAAATTTGGGTAGATTTTCACATAGGGGGTTATAAGGATAAGGTCTTATGTGACATAATTCCAATGGATGTTTGCCATTTGCTTTTGGGTAGGCCTTGGCAATATGATAGGAATTCCAAGCATGATGGAAGGAAAAACACATGTCATAGAGAAAGATGGAGTTTCATACACCCTTACACCATTAAAAGAGGAAAGTCAAGAATCACAATTGGGTTCTAGTCCTATGTTGGTGAGTGAAAAGGAGTTTGTACAAATCACATAGAAGGAAGACAAAGATCCAAAAGTGGGGTCAAGGGTGATGTTAATGAGTCAAAAAGAGTTCCCAAAGTCCATTAAGGAGGAAAAGGTGGATTTTGAAATCATGATCAGACCCCAGACTGTCATGACAACAGTTAATATTTGTGACTTGTCATGGGAGGTTCAAAGCATGTTGAAGGATAATGTAGACATAGTTGTGAATGAGTTTTCACATTACTTACTACCAATGCAAAGGGTCAATCCTTTAAAGTTTTTTGAAGAGAGTGAATTTGAGTCTAATGTGCAGGTTAAGCAGGGTGAGTTGCTGGCAAACACAATGCAGGGTTCAAATTTTTAGTTGTTAGACTGCAAGGACAAAGCTTTCCATTTAGTTCACCATATTAGACATATGGCATTTGAGTTTGAGGATGCAAGGAGATTTATGTTTGCTACTAGGATAGTAAAGAGAGTTGTAGATGGGGAAGATAAAGTTGCCATTGTGGATTTGCAGACCAAGATACTTCAACCAACAGTTGACATGTTGAAAGGATTATTGGGTGAGTGTGGAAATCATCACATAGCTGTACTGCAAGGGTCTCTTTCAAATCTGAGCAGTGATAGCGTTGAAAAGGAAAGGATCACTCAATCTTTTCTGTTTTCCCTTGAGGGTGAAGAATATACACATTCATTGCAGGAGTTCCACAAGGGGATATTGGAGGTTAGTGATGATTTACTTGTTGTTGATGCCTAAATTTTCTAGGAAAACAACCTTATGGGAAACTCAGTTAATGGGGGACCAATTGCACTAAACTGAGTAACCTTCAGGTTTTTAAAGAAGTCGACTCCTTCTGTATTTGGGGGTTGGAATGGGAAAAGGAAGCAGATATATTAAATTAAGATCTAATCTAAGGCGATGCACCAAGAGTTAAGTATGGGCATGAGAAACCTTCTTTTTAGATAAGATTTAAGGGTCCATTCAACAATCTACATGTTCAAAAATAACAAAAAACCATAGATGAAAAACCTAAGAAGTCTAGCAAATGACATAACACAACTTATAGAAGTCTTGTAGATAAACTACTAAGTTCAAGACATGATCTGAATCAACAAATTTATATTGAAATTATAGAAGTCTTGTAGATAAACTACTAAGTACAAGAAATAACACAGTGTAATGTCTTATCCATTAGCTAAGAAACAGAGAGGCCAAACAATATGGCATAGTATGTGAGTCTTAATACAATAATAAAAAACAATACAAAAGGCCTACAATCTTTTTTCACTTTTTTTCTATGATTTTTGAACCCTTTTTCAGAGAGTTAAAACTGTGTATATAGATCATTCCACTGCCAGAGAGCTAATAATTGAAAAGATTCCTTAGGCATGGGCAATGATGCCCGCCACAATGATTCCTAAGGACATTGCAACAAAAAGACCCTGATACATAGCACACAGTCCTCTTTGAACAAGATGTGCCTCTCAACAAATGATGAATGTGGTCCTAGGGAAGAAGCAGCGAAACTCTCTAGGCGACACATGTTGACACTCACCCACAAAGTTGGTTAGGAAATGTGGCGAAGAGGCGGGGCTTCACATTCATTCATCCCTTCTTTCGATCAAAATCCCCGTGGAGAAGACATGTGGAGCAGTTTGCGCATAATCTTTGAATGCGGGGCTCGCCAAAAAGGTGCCCATAGAATGATACAATGTGGCATGCGGGCGAAGCTCATAAGAGAAAAAAAGGAGAGAGGATTTCCAAAGGCCCATGCTGCAGACACATGGCGAAAGGGCAGGGCTCGAAGGAGAAGCAAGGGAAGAAAGCTTTCAAAAGTGTGCACGGTTGACACGTGGTGCTAGTGGATGAAGGCACTTCAAAAGGGGCTTGAGAATATTCAAACACGTGAAGCGCGGGCCGAGACCATGCAAAGTCAACAACACCAACCTGAAGGGAGCTCTAAGGATTTTAATCCACAACTTTTGGCGAAAGGGTGGGGCTTGAAGGAGAAGCAAGGGAAGAAAGCTTTCAAAAGTGTGCACGACCTATATGTGGCACCAGCGGACAAAGGCACTTGAAAAGGGGCCCCAAAATATTCAAACACGTGAAACATGGGCCGTGACCATGCAAAATCAACAACACCAACTCGAAGGGAGCTCTAAGGATTTTAATCCACACTTCTTTTGGAAGAGAGCAACACCATTGCTCAAGAAACCATGTTTGTTGTCCTAATGGGTTGAGACAGAGAGGAAAAAATGCTTTGGTTGAGATGGTAAACTTGAGGGGTGAGAAGCCTAAGTTCAAAATGAAATAAGCTATTGAAGTGGGGCAAGGTTCTATTGCATTGTGTGCCATCTATCAAGTGGAAAGGGATCGGTTACAAGTTGGAGGTAGCAGATGCAAGCAAAGAGCAGTTGTCAGAAAAGGAGTCGTTGATTTCAAGGTTGTATACTTAGTTTTTGATTTGTACTCTTTACAAGTGGATGTTGTTGTAGGTGATGATGCAAGTTCATTAGTGCTCTCAGATGAGGATTGGGTTAGGGATCTTCCACCAAGCCAGCCTTTGGGGTTTGAGTGTATATTGGACAAGAAGGAACTCAAGAAGACAAGGAGGAAGGCCTACTATCAATATTTGGTCAAATGGCGAGGTCTTCCTATGGAAGATGCATCTTGGATGATTGAGGATGACATTGTGAAGCATGGGTATACAGTTGCAGGTCTGTCCTCAAGTGGAACTTGAGTTTTCTTTCCCTGGGAGTATGGTGCAGGGGCACCCACAAGTTGTCATGCCTCCAAGGATCAACAAGTTGTCATTTTTCTTTGTCTTGTGTTGTTTTCATGTAATAAGGTCTTCTTAGACCATTTCATGTTTGTAGGAGTCTAGGTTGAGTCATTAGTTGCAAGGGAATTGGCAGATACAAAGGTTGTCGAAAGTTGCACAATGTTGTAAACAAGCATAATGATGTTTTGTTAAGTCTGTGATTTGAAATATGGTTGGAAATGTTTAAAAGGCCTTGTGTGGTCGAAGGAAAGGTTGGTTGATGAAATTTTGAAGTGAAAGCAATAAAAGAACTCTGTTTTTCTGCAATTCTAGACATTTCTTTGCTGCTCTTATGTATTGTATGAATCTGTACGATCCTGTGATGATCTAGAACCGGTTGTGGATGATTGTGCATTGAGTCTACTTTCTTTTGCCACCAGTTGCATGTGGTTTTGTTGTGTTTCAAGCAAGTTGTGCTCATTTTCCTTCAGACTGGTTTAAACCCTAAGTAGAGTAACCAATGAGTGTAGAAAATGCATAGAATTCCATTCCACAGGTGAAAATCCTTCAAACTCGGTGGAATGGCCTATGACAATATGAATTTTGATTTCTCAAACTTGTAGAGATAGGAGAGTTGGTTTGCACATGTGGAAGAACATTGAAGTTATGATATCCTCATGTATGAGACCTAGGAGCCTTAGTGGATTGGTGAAATTGGTTGTATGCTATTGGAAGAGGATCTTTGGTGTAGGAGTAGTTGTTTGAGACCCCATATGATGTGTCTAAAGTGTTGGAATAAGAATTGAGAACTTTTGAAGCCTTGAGTCCATTGGTAACATGCCTAGTGACCTAATTACGTCTAGTTAAAAAGGACATAATTTTTGACCCTCTCCATACAAAGAAACCTTACCTACTTTTGAGATATGTTTGAAAATGGCCAAATGGGTATCTGGAATAGGTCTCTTTTCCTATAGATCAGGTCTGCCCCAAGAGTTGTGTCTAAAAAGGCCTTTTTGAAAGGCTACAAGCAAGAATGAAGGGTTGTGAAGTGAAGCCCATTGTTTGATGTCAAAAGCTCTTTGTGTGTGGTTGTCTGAGGTTGTGTTGTCATTTGTACCCCTCTGCATCATTGCTATGCTAAGCAACCATACATTTTATTGAAGGTGACCAAAGAGTGTTATTGGGACAAAAGGAAGACAATATAAAGGTTTCTAAGCTCGACTAAGAGCTCTCATATTGGTTCAAAGGGAACACAAACATAGAGAGGGAGGGGGAAAGGAAGGGGGGGAGGAGGGAGGCACGTGGGGTAGAGGGGAGGGAGGGTGAGAAGGGGAGATAGCGAGGGGGGAATAGGGTAGAGTATGTTGAGAGTAGAATGCATAGATCTAGCTTAGGAATCCATATTTTTTGATAAATTAAAATGGGAATAGGGTCCCACTCCAGAGAGTTTACAAAAAAACTTAAAAATCGTAGTTCAACAAAATAACATCAAATAATTTCCCAAATGTAGCCAAATTAAGAGCTAAAATCCAAACACAAAATAAAAGACCAAAAAAGCATAGTTGCAACCACCTAAGTAGTCTTTAGGTTGTGGAGGCTCATTAGAACATTCCACTCATTAGCTAATAGGTTTAGATTTTCGTTCCACACTTCCAGGTTTGCTTCCTCATTGTCCTTAGGAATCCATAGTCAATGCAACTTTAGGGCTATCTATTTAGTAGTTTATGGATCAAGTGGTATACGAGTAGGGTTGAAAACCTAAGATTCTTACCATGTGACCTTATTGGCTTATGGCCAACACAAGACTAAGTGGGAATGGAAGCTTAATGCCTTTGGAGCCTAATATTGAATCTAGAGGAGTTGATAAGGGTGAGATCAAGAATGAAAATATAAGAAAGTGGAGAAGCAAGATTTTCAAAGTTGGAAGTAGATGTGGTTATGATATCCATGGTTAAGGGAAAGCTAGATAGGATAGAAAGTATGATGCTTGTGGATATAAAAAATGGACATAAATAGGGTACACCATGATGAAGGTGAAGACAAGAAAGCAAGTGTTGAGCAAGAAGATGCTCCAATATCTAATAAGCTCTTCAAAGTGAAGGATAAACTTGATGTCTAATCATATGTCGAAGAAATCATTGTAGAGAAATTAGACTAATGGGTGTGTTAGATGAAAGTGTATTTTAGTTTGCTCCAATTATCTCAACAACAAGAATTCTCTTACTTGCTATGGGATCTACTATGCACATTCCTTGGAGATTTAGAAAGTTGCACCTTAGTGGGAAGACTTAAAATAATTGTTGTAGATGTAGTTTTGGCCCATCTACCATGAAGAAGAGTGGGTGATGCAATGCCATCATTTGAAGTAATAACAAGGGTAGAGCAAACACATTATGTATGAAGCAAGGTACGTGGAAATTCTTCCTCCACAAATTCTATGGAGAGTGTTGTGCACATTTCAATCTTTCATCAATTATAGAAAGATGAAACATATAAACATAAATTAAACAATATACCATAACATAGGTGTACATGGAGAAAAATCTTTTGAGAGAAAAACCCCACACTCTAAAGCAACCTAATGTATTATTTAGTAAACACGGTTGCAATACACTTGCAAAGTAAGCCTTCACATGATATCACAAACCAAAGATCTAAAAGAATTCTGATAGCTTAACAATATTTACAAAAATCTACATATGACATCCATCTCAAACACCTAATATATAAGAGATACAATACATGAAACCATCAAATGGTAATTAGAAAACTATAAGCTAAAAACACCCAAAAATTGGTGCCCAAATATTTGGAGGAATTTTGATAGCTTAACAATATCTATAAAACTCTACACAACCTAGATTTTAAGCACCTAATATATAAGAGATACAATAGATGAAACCATCAAATGGTAATTAGAAAACCATGAGCTAAAAATACTCAAAAAGTGGTGCTTAAATCCCAAATCTCATGATAAGTCCATAGGCTAAAAATAACATATTCCTTTCAACTATCCTAACCTCGTTATAATCCACTCACCAAATTGGGTGTTCTATTTTAGCTCCATTAGCTCCAATCAAAGATGTCTTAAGATGTATCATAACACACATCATTAGTTGGTTGACAAGTGTAACTCTCCCTTAAAACTCTTTTATTTGTTCAACACATTTTTAGATTTCTATGAAAACTATTGGAGACCATAAATTTTGATCTAGGAGGCCAATTGGGCCAATTCAAAAAAATAAAATAATGTAGAGCTCAAGGAGACCTATGTTTCCAAACAAAATGACATTTATTTTGGCCAAAAACTAGCTCCATAGCCCAAAAATTGAGTTTTTGTTTTTGTTCTATAACCTAAAAACCACGGTTTTTATAATTTTATGAATAGAAGTAAGGTTGAGGCACCTTTCTTAACATTCTCCCACTTGTTGAACACCTTGTAAGAGAAAAAATAGTATCAAGACTATAATCTAATTGCTAAGGGCCAATGTCATTCACTCAACATCACTCAAATTTTTCTATGCTCATTGACTTCCTTAGTGCATTTGCAACATTTTTTGAAGTGTCAAATTTTTCCAACATCATCCTCCCATCCTCTACCATATCTCAAACAAAATGGTATTGGACACCAATATGCTTCATTCTCACATGAAAGGTCGGGGTTTGTGCTAAACAAATGGCACTTTGATTGTCACAATGAATTGTAATGGCTCTTGCCTCTAGCCCAACATTTGAACACAATATTTTAAGTGACATGGATTCTTTACAAGCACGAGTTTCTGTCATGTACTCTGCTTTTGTAGTGGAAAAAGTGACCACAACTTGTCACTTACTCATCCAATTGATTGCACCACCAAACATAGTGAAAACATATGCATTGACAAATATTTTGTTATCAACATTTTTAGCCTAAATTGAATCCATAAATCCACGAATACAAATTGAATGTTTTCCCTCTATAGGATAACCATGATATCATAAATAATACTCAAAAGTATGCCACAAATACTTGAAGACCCTCTTCATGCATCCTAATGCACTTCTTTAGTATTAACAATAAAGTGACTAAGGAATCCCACTACTTGGACAATATATGGTGTTGTGAGGATCATAACATTCATCAATCTCCTAACTATAGTAGCATAAGGTACTCTGCTCATATCTTCAATCTTACTAGGAGAAATTAGATGTTGCTGAATAGATAAATTAGTACCCATTGTAATAGGAACACAATTTGCAATTTGTATTGTTAAACCTCTCTAACTTTGAGTTCACATACTTACTTTGGCCCAATTGAAGTTTTTTGTTCTATATCTCTTTTGATCTCCATCCCCAAGATGTACCTAGATGCCCCTAAGTCCATCTCAAAATGTGTTGAAATCTAAGACTTTAATTTTTAGAAATCACACATTTTCCATTATTGAAAAATAACATATCAACGCATAACAAGAATGCAATCAATCTTTATCTTATAGTAGATGCAATGATCCAATTTTGGTCTTAGAAATTCTAAACTTAACATAAAATAATCAAAATTTTGGTACCACATCCTAGAAGATTGCTTAAGACCATGCAAAGATTTCCACTTACAAACCAAATGTTCTTTACCATATCAATGTAGTGCTTTGACTATGTCAAATAAATCTCTTCCTTTAAATTAGCATGAAAAAATGTTGTCTTCACATCTATCTACTCAACCTCAAGATTATATCTACAACAAGAGAATAAAAATTAAATGAATGCCAACTTTGCTACTGAAGGTAAAATCTCACCATAAGCTATTCCCTCAAACTGGGAGAACGCTTCGCAACCCATCATGCCTTGTACTTCTCAACACTACCATCATACCTTATTTTCCTTTTGAATACCCTTTTTCATCTAACATGCTTTCATCCATCAAGCAAAGGTACTAGGTCCCTATGCTATTTTTCTTCAAAGCAACCATCTCCTCATCCACAACCACCTTCTAGGACTCTACATTATTCATACCCATAGCTTCCTTCATAGTCCCAGGCTCATCAATATTAGTAATCAAGGAAAAATACATCTTCAATAAGAGGGAGAATACATGTTTGGTTGCTATTTTTATCGAGTAGACCTCCTCAATGACTAAGTGGAGGTTGTATCTCTTCTTCATAACTCTAAACTATTTGAACTCTTCCTCTTTAGGTCCTTTGTGGGCTTCTAGTTTAGCCCTCTTGATCTTTGGGGTTAGTTGAACCACACATTTTTCATTCTTCTCTGGCTACAATATTGTGGAAGAAGACTTAACTTCTCTAAAGATAACACTTCTAAACAAAACTCTCTCAACATCATGGTCTTAGAGCTTGTATTCTTTCACACCAACACCATAGCTAACGAAGATACTTTTTGTAGTGTTCTCCAAATTTGACCACTTCTCCCTAAGCATGTGTGGAAACCGCTTTTGCTAAAAAAAAATGTTTCAAGTTGGCTCCACTAAGCATACTCCTAACCCTCTCCATCAACATCCCATTCATTCTTTCTGTAACTCCATTCTGCTAAGGGGTGTACAAAGTTGCCATATATCTTTCTATCCCATGATCCTTACATAATCTATCAAATTTTGCTAAATAAAACTCATTACACATATTAGTCCTCAAAATCTTAATATTCTTACCACTTCGATTTTCTACAAGATCCTTAAACTCTTTAAAACAACTAAAGAGTTCATATTTACTTTTAAGGAAATATACTCATGTCCTACTATAGTCATCAATGCGAAAATGTAATATATTTAAAAATCAAAGGAACATTAACATGACCAAATACATTAGAATGTACTATATCCAACACCCTAGAAGATTTATGATAATTAGAGTAAAACTAAACACAATTTTGTTTTCCATATACACAATATTCACATATTTAGCAAATTCAAGTACTTTCATTTAACCCTTCAACAAGGCTTTTATTTTTGAGTTCCTTAAATATTTTTCACTTATGTGACCCATCCTTTGGTACCATTATATTGTTTACTATATTGATAGCTTAGTCTCCAAAAGCATGAGCACCAAAAGGTACCCAAAAAACATGACCATAAAAAGTAGACACAACACACCTATTTGTTGTTGGTTCCAATGGTGAAGGTACAAATTATGTAAATCTCTTCACTATAGGAAATGAAGAACTATTGTACTGAATCATGTATGCATCAAGTTAAAATAGAGTGCTAATTCAAACATCCTTAGTAAGAACCATAACTCATTTGACCATCTTGCACCCTCCACTTGAGAAAAAACCTACACACCTTCATTATTTGGTTTACTTATAGAAAGTAGGATTCATGCAAAACTAGTGATATGTAATACACTGTTGGTCTCCTTCACTCATTTAGTAGGGAATTGAATCAAAATTCTACCACGAAAAATAATACTTAGATGTGAATTATCTGCAAGGTACACCTCCACCATCATATTCTTCATATTGTGTAAACCAACCTCAAAGTGAGGTCATGTGGAAAGAGGCACCAAAGTCTATCAACCACTCAAATTTTGATGCATTGTATCCAAGGTAACAATGAAAACATCACCTTCACCCTAGGAGGATCTCTTAGAGTCATCGTCAAAATCTACTTTTTTTCTCCTCCTTATAGTATCTTCTTAGATGTCTAGCTTTTTTGTAGTTCAAATGTTTTTCCTTGAACTTACCAAGAGATTTTGATCTAGATTTATCTTGCTTCTTGTCCTTCATTCCTTTTTCTTTGGATTTTCCATGGAATGTCAAGGCCTCTTTAATCAACTTTGAACTCTTCCTTCTCATTTCTTCATAAAACAAAGATGCAACCATTTCACCCATCTTGAAATTGGTGGTAGTACTCTTGATTCAACGATAACTAGGTGGTCCCATGAATATAGAAAAGAACATAACAAAGTCATACATCTATCCTCCATTTTCACTCCCATGAAGTGCAATTGAGTAACTACCATATTGAAGGAATTTAGATGTTCGACCATAGACCTGGCAATAGTGGTTTACACTTTTTGGGACATCCTAATTTTTGTTGAAATCACATATTTTTAGAAAATATAATGATTTAAGCC
>VDFB02063664.1:0-12088 GCA_007258455.2 Sequoia sempervirens | reverse complement strand
TTTCTTATCTTAATGATGATAATACTACCATGTATGAGCTATTGGATATGGCTTGGTCAGGTGCCACATGCACCTTTAAACTAGCTAAATGGGTGTTGAAGGAATTTGAAAAGGTTAACATTAAAGTTAGGGGCTTGAAGGAGAACATGCCAAACCAGCCAAAGGGGTCTTCATCAGACTTTCTTATTGAGAGGTTGATAGATTTGGAATGCTCATTTTCTGATTTCAAAGGCCAATGTGAAAACCGCCTTGGTGAAATGGAGGAAAAGATTAAGGAAATGAATTAGGATATCAAGAAATTACTATAGGTTAGTCATAGTTCTGTTAAGAATAGTTCCAAGTCTCTCAAGGTTCTGTTTGGTAAGATTAGTCAGCTCTAGGAGGATCATTTGGACTTCACAGACATGCTTGAGAAGGATTGTACCTCCAAAAGAAAGGGGAAGAAGACTGTCAAACAAGAGGCTAAAGGCTCAAGCATTAGAACAAGGGGGAGCCTTAGGAAGATGTTCAAAGAATAAAAACAAGAGTTAATGGACATGGGTAACTTGCACTACAATCAAGAGATTGAGGTGGCCAACACCTTGAAGAATATGAAGTGATTTCTATGTCTTTGCACGATATTTTTCTGTTTATGCTTCCCTATTGTTGGGTCACTACTTTTTGGTTGTTGGTTTTCTTTTGGCTACTACTTTTGCTATAATGTGTTTATCTCTCTTAACAACATTTTTTTGTAATGTGATGCAAAGGGTTTCGGGTCCCTTCAAAACTTATTTTTCCCATATAATCAAAACATAATATTTATCATTGGAGAATGTGTGTCCTATTTAAGTGACCTAGGACCCATTCGCCCAAAGTTGAATGGATCCTCACTTAGACCAAGGAACCTAATTTAAACTATGTTTTTGGTGGTATTTCAATTATTTCAAATGCATATTCACATGTCATCTTGTGTTATTTGAATTTCAAGAATTAATGTTAACATACCTATAAATAAGAGGACATTTCACTATGTTTCACCTAGAACAAGATTTTCAAGCTAGCAAATTTAGTTATCTCAAGAGTACTTTCACAAGAGCATTTTAGAAGAATTTTCAAGGCATTCAAGGGTAGATTTATTGAAGATTATTGCAACAATCAAGATTCTATTATCATGTCAAAGTCTTTTTGCATCATGTATGCTATTTGATCTAATATGTTGATGTAGTGTTCAAGATCCATTCAAGCATCCAAAGGAATTGTTCCAAATCAAGTTTCATGATCAATATCCACATACATTGAAGCCATCTCATGCAAGTTGCAAATCCACATTCCAAGGTTCATTCAAAGGTTTGGTGAGTTGTGACATTCATTTTTCATTCATCATTCCTTCATGTTATTTCATTTCATTACATAGTTTAATTACCAAAATGGGGTTTGACCAAGGCAAACCCCCATTCACCAAGAAAACATTTTTTCCCCTTGATGTGTGTTTGCAAATTTTAGGAGGAAGATCTCTTGGAGAGAAAATTTGGAAAGTTGTCAAAGTTGCATTTGTTGTCACAATTCTTGCAATTCTCACTTTAAATCCAACTTACAATATTTATTTATGTTTGTCTCAACTATGGTACTAGGATCTAGGAGGTAGAATAATAAATAGAAGAGTAGAACCTATAAACCATTTTTACAAAGTCTCTAACCAGACCCATTTCTTTCCATAGTAATGATGGTTACTTGAAAAAAAATTAAAGGATTGGTACACATCATTTTTTCCATTCTCAAATCTTCATTTTAGTTTTGGTTCACCAAAATCGAGCTTAATCTACTAGATGCACTTCTTATAGCTTGCATTTTGTTTTTTGCTATTTTGAATCTTTCTCCCTGAGGTTGTTTAATAGAAACTCCCATCCCAGGAGCAGGCCTGTAGATTCACACTTTGGACTGACTACTAAGGTCATGGTCATTTCCCATGTAGGATTTCCTATTTCCTGAATGAAATAGGAGAAATAGGTCCATCCTACCCCATTTTCTATTATTCATTTTGATAAAACCCCAGATTTTTTCTTTATGTCTCAATTAACTTTCTCCCTTAGTCGCACTTTTATAATCCAGAATTTAAAAAAGTTTTGGAGAAAAGATAGAAGACAAGAATAAATCATTCAATTGATGCTCTTTAGATGTTGTGGGAGGAGATGTGATGCAATGGTGATTATTTGATTTTTGAGAATGAACACTCCTTAGGAAAGTTCTAAATATAACAACTTAGCACTCTATTTATTATCAAGGAGCCTATTATATTTTAGTTCAAGTGCCAATAACTCAAGTAGCAACATAATTAAACAATCCCTACAAATATATGTAAATCTAATCAAGTAAGGATAATAATATTTTCCAATTTTGACACTATAATATGCTTGCTGTAAACTAATCATTATGTTAAGAACAAGCTGATAAAAATGAGTCTAAAATGAAAAGAAAAATATTAAATATAGAAATTTCACAATCACAATTATTAATAATTTAAAGGGTAGCAATACTTTATTTTGCAATAATAAACACATATTTTAGAAAGTTTTTCTTCTAAAAAAAACATTTTAACATTTCTTATTACTTCTATGTTTTATAACATAATACATGTAACAAGCAGCCAAGAAGCTAAATAGTCTAAGAGGGATAAATAATATCAATTCAATCAAAGCCCTTCCAAATGATTCTGCAGGCATGGTTCCACGAGACAATGTCGACAATGCAAGGCCAATGAATTGGCTTGTGACAAGAAATGCTCCATTCTTCACCGCTTCTAATGTATGTTTTGCAACATGCTCTGGTTGGCTTCGATTATAAATAGTTGTGTCCTTAATAATTTGCAAGATATCTTTGTCATCTTCCAAGCCACCTATATAAATTGGGAGTGTAAGAACAAAATTAGATTGGGCTCACTTGAAGATACATTAAAAACAATGAAAAAGAAAGAAATCTTGAATACTAATTTGTATATCAATGAATTGTTTGATTGGTAACATGCCCAAGATATTTTTCTAATACCTTCGGTAAACATATATGCATACATGAGAGTGAAAGACTTATAAAATATTTAGTTGGGAATTTCATAGATGTTAATATGCTATATAATTTGGATGAGGATTAGATTATAGATCAAAGATCTCTTATCTTGCAATCTACAACACATGCTTATTTTGATTATGACTAAGTAATATTATTCATAATAAAAATGTAGTTAAAAAATGTATTAAATTATTTGTGAAAAAAGCTTTTACTAATTATTAATTTATCACATTATATAATCTACCATCATTAAGAAATAAATCATATAATGTGATCCTAAATATTATGTTAAAAATGATACACAATTAAATTTAAATATTAAATTCACTAATATAAACCTAAAAATATATTTTTAAATTATAAATTTTAAAAAATTACATGCACAGATCTCACAGAAATCGATCACAATCCACTTGAATAAATAGGGTAATCTTATTTAAAATATAGGTGGTAACAAAATTAACAAATAATCTCGTTAAGACGAAATTAAACTACTTACCGTAATCAAGCATGGGAGTTTCCACAAACCCTGGAAAGGCTATGCTAATTCTGATGTTATAAGGCAGCAATTCAAGCTTGAGAGTTTCTCCAAGTCCTTTTAGAGCATGTTTGGTTGCAACATACACAGACTCACCATACACTGGGTACTGCAAGAAAAACACACAAAACTTAAAAAACTTAATGAAGGGTCTGATGTTATGGAATGAAGCGTCCATATCAGTCCATAATGAGGACTTAAAAACGTCTGAGTAATAAGCATACAAAAGGTTTTACCATTCCTGCCATAGAACTTATGAGAACAATGGACATGCGTGTTTGGGCACTCCTCTGCTTCATCAATGGAATCCCAACATGCAGAGTATTCACAACCCCTGTCAAGTTAGTCTGAATCATGGCATGCAGATCTTCAATCCTGCCCTCATCCAGACGTACAACTTTTAGTGTACCTGCATTGCACACCAGCACGTCAACAGCCCTCCACTCAAAAGATTCCTTTATTGCCTTTGCCAAAGATTCATACACACCCACATCTGCAACCTAATAAAAAATATAAACCAGATTAGACATTAAGATTTCAAGTCTTGAGATAAGCTTAAAACGAATGAATAAGATAAAAACCTTGGTCGATATTTTATGTTTGGTAGCACCATCTTTGACAAGATTTTGTTCTGCCTTCTCCAATTTAGTGGAGCTTCTGGCTACAAGTGTAACGAATGCTCCTTGAGAGAGAGCCTACTTGGCAATGGCAAGCCCAATCCCACTTGATCCACCTGTTATCAGGACATGCTTGCCCTCCAGAGATTGCAGCCATGCTGATTTGATCTTCATTGGAAAACTGGTGCGAATACCTAACTCTTGGAGTGGAATAAAGAAGAAAAGAGGAGCTTTTGATGGTTTAGTTCCAGGAAGAGCTATTTATTTATGCTGCAGGTGGAAACTCTTCTCTATTTGCAGTGGGAATGCCTTTACTGAGGTCAATACGTTCATTAAGGCTATGATCCATTAAAGGAAATACTTCGTACATGAACCAGATAAGGATATTAATTATTTGCAGGATGTTTTGCCTACCACATATTTTATTTTAATCACACTAATACTTAAGATTCTTAAAGAACACCTTTGGCTTCCAAAATGAATGTTAATACCTACTCCCACAAGATTTTTTCGTGTTTCACTCGTCCATAATTTTGACTTCCGTAATGAATGTTAATACATGTTAATAGTGTAGCAGCTTGTATTGCTACTTGTGTATGACCTAATGGTGGTCTGTTTGGCAATGTATTCTCGCTGATGTAATTTTTTTTTTTTCTTCTTTATCCAATAAAAAAAAAATTTACTATTAATTGTCTTATGATTGAAGAGTGTAATATTTTAAAAAAATGGTCTAATAAACCATAGACAACACACCATTTTTAAATGAATAAGAAAGCAATGAAGTAGAAGAGAAAAGTATAATGTGTTAACATTATTTCTTGGAGTGAAAATAAAGAAGAAAATGAAAACTTTTGATGGTTTGTTCCATGCAAAGTTATTTGTTTCTATTGTAAGCGGGTTCCACCTTTACTTAGATTTACATGTCAATTAAGACTATTGAATGTTAATACAATGATTTTTTAGTTCCACTCATCCACTAAAAGTTAATACTTGCCGCTTTACTTAGGTTGGTTTCCAAAATACATTTTAGTACTTGACCACAAGATTTTTTGGGTTTGGATCTCACTCCTACATTGATTGCGAAAGGACAAGTTTAACTTTCATACTAAATGCTAAGGCGTAGAACATTTATTTTAAAGTGATTCAATAAATGAAGTCAATGAAGTAGAAGAGAAAAGTGTCACATCCCTGTCAGACAGCATTGGTGGAATTAAATTATAAATAAAATAAGGAAAGAAGTGATGGGGAGTTGGGGAGCACACATTTATGAGGCATGGCATTATCCCTTGCAATGACGCTAGAAGTTTAGGAGCCGAAGGGAATCCACCACATCCTCCCGCCCAATTGCCCAATGGAATTTGTACCCAACAGGTCTGCAGTGACCGTGGGCCTATTATTAACAAGACTTTGTTGAGGAAAGGAATGGATAAAGTGAAGGAAGTCTTCGGCCAGATAGAGCGGGATGACAAGGTACTAGAGTAGAGAAGTGTATCTACAAAGCAAGGAGTTTTAGTTAGTTGGACGGCATGAGGAGTCGTCAATCTTAATGTCTACATTAGAAACATCTTCCATATTCATATAGCTATAAGTACACAGGTTATTCATATTACTTTTCAAAGAACATTTTATTTGATCTTTTTATTGTTAAAATGGGGCAGCGGTTATCCAGCCTCACAAATGCGGTAATGTCTACGTAGCCTTTAAAATGGTTATTTGATCATATTTATTAATTAATTAAAAATAAAGAATGCATTGTATCTTTATTTTTTATTAATTAATAAATATTTGCACACAGCAAAAACAATTTACTGTGTTTTAAATTATTTAGAAGTGATTTAAATTTAAATTTTATAATTTTTTAAAATTGTTTTAGAGTTTGTATTGATCTAATTGTATTTAAAGATTTATATTTACAATTGCTTAATAATTTTTTTAAAATATTTATTTTTTTAATTTTTATTTGAGTTGTGTTTGTGTTTACAATTTTATTATCTTTAAAAATTGTTCACTTTCTTTAAATTATTTGTGTACCTATTAAACTTTATATTCTTATTTAAATAATTTTATGTTTAATAATTTTATAATATATAATATTTTTGAGTTATGAATTTGATGTTTATGTTATAGTGGGATGAGTTTGGGGATTAACTAAATTAAATTTATTAAATGATTAATTGAGCATTTTAGAGAGTAATTTTCAACACTAATTCATTTACAAGAATATTATACTAATATAAAGTATGTAACTTCTACACAATGAAAGTGTAGTATTTTCCCCATACACATTGATGTCATCCTTGCCCTTAAGGTTTATAATAACTTGGGTGGAAGCTTCTATTTAAATTGGATTTGAGTTAATTAATCAATACTTGGTAGATTATATATATATATATATATATATATATATATATATATATATATATATATATATATATAGTTTCAGTTTTAATAAAAGATCAAATATAGATGTAATTTTGAAAATTATATATCTATACCTTTTGATTTATATTTTAGATCAAAGATGATCAAATTTTTCTTTCTCCATTACTAATGTAAAAATTCTTATTTATACTCTTTAAAATAAAACCAATAACATCATAATTTAACAAACAATACAATTAACTAATCTTTAAGATCAAATATAGATGTAATTTTGAAAATTATATATCTATACCTTTTGATTTATATTTTAGATCAAAGATGATCAAATTTTTCTTTCTCCATTACTAATGTAAAAATTCTTATTTATACTCTTTAAAATAAAACCAATAACATCATAATTTAAACAATAACAAACAATACAATTAACTAATCTTTAAATGAACATTACAAATCAATGAATAATCCAAATATTTTTTTTTAATAAAAATATATATGTATGATTTTATTTTTTTAAATCACCAATTAAAAGTAAAATTGAAGACAAACCATTTTATTTACACTTCAATAGACTTTTTTTTAACAATTCAATACATAACACAAATAAAATATTTTTATATAAATAAGTACATCAATAATTGTTAATTTTTTAAATCAATAATTAAAAATAAAATTAAAGTAAAACTAGTTTATTTAGATTTGGATAAGTAAGTTTAAACACAATGAATATTGTGAAGGATTTATACATCTTTTAGTTCTATTTTATTTGTATTATGTATTGAATTGTTAATAGATGTATAAAATGTTTAGGAAAATGATTAAAAAATTACATTTTTTCAAAAAATAAAATATAATATGTAATTTTAAATACAAATTATATAATTCCTATATTATTTATTTTGTTATTTATTGAATACTTTTATAGAATTTAAATTAAAAAAAATGATTAAATTTTTTTTTATATATATAAATATATTTAATATCACTTGAATTAGTATATTTATTAAAACAAGTTTTTTTTTTCTTTTTTTATATAATATGGGGAATTAGTACTAAATAGAGGTTATGTCTATTATTTTAATATTTTGATGAATGCATCTATTTTTTACTTTGAATTGTTGTATTTGGGATACTGTGGCAACCAAACATTACTTCATGTTTTGAAGACTCTTCTATTTTTCAACTATGAAAAATTCATAATAACCTTTTTATATTAATATATTATACAAGCATAATGCCTTTCGCCTAAAAAATAAATTATTATTTTATTTTACTTCAAAATTAGTTTATTTGTATTTATTAAATATTATTTTATTTTATTTGTTTAAAAATTATTTTATAATTTTATTTTTTAATATATATAAACTCTTTAATATTTTTTTATTAATACACCATTAATTTTTTTAATAAAAAATACTAAAGAGTTTATATGTATTAAAAAAAAATTAAAGAGCTTATAAAAATTCTTTTTTTTAAACAATTTTTAAAAGATTACTAAACATATAAACAATTATATAAGATTGTGATATTTTAGTAATATATACATAATTTATTTAAAAAAATTGATATTATTTAAATTTAAAAAATAAAAATATTGTTAAATATAAAAAATTTTAAATAAGAATATAAATTTTTAGTAGGTACACAAATAATTTAAAGACAGCATTAATAAAATTGTAAACACAAATAAAACTGAAATAAAAATTAAAAAAATTAAAACATTTTTCAAAAAATTATGAAACAATTGTAAATATAAATCTTTAAATACAATTAGATGAATACAAACTCTAAAACATTTTTTTTTAAATCATAAAAATTAAATTTAAATCACTTCTAAATAATTTAGAACACAATAAATTGTTTTTACTACGTGAAAATATTTATACATAGGCATAGTAAATTATTTTTACTATGTGCAAATAATTTAAATAATTATGCGGCTGCCCTATACGAGAATAAAAAATGTCACTACTCTCAATTGTACACGTCTGCATGGATGGGCATGATGTCGCATATCATGCCTTAGTGCATTTGTAGGACTAGATAGTTGCTGCCCTAAAATGGTGGGGAAGGTTTGAAAAGTAGTTATATAAGATTATCTTGTGTAATTTTGAGATTAACCTTTTTAAGGTTAAATTCTTTTATCTTTAGAATGTTTGAACTATCTTTGTAGATGATGTATATTCTTATTTTAAGTGGGTATATCAAATAAGATAATATAGAATTTTAGATTGAATCTAAAGTAAAAATCATATCTTTTATCTTTATATTATGAATTAGGAACAAGGTTTACTTGATATAAGCTTGGTTTGTAGATTGTAGTATGATAATTTAAGTAAAAATATTTCTTTTAATAATATTAAAAACACATTGTAGTGAGTATATTTTAATATTGTGAATTGATGCCTCTAGTAATCTATTTTGGATTGGGGATGTAGGATTTATACGATTCCATGATGACTATAGACCTCTTAAGTATAAGAATCCTAATGTAGAAACTTAGTACTTTCAGTAATCCACTAATTCCCTCATAAATTCTTTATATGACCACATGATGCCTATCAATCTCTTAGATATGAGAACCTTGATACTTAAATTGATATTATATCTATAATGATTTGCAATGTAAATTGTATACCAATTGGAAGGAAACTATAATTTAATTTTACAATGTGGTTGAGATCAAGTTATGAGATAAATCTTGCGTAGCATCTCTTGATACCTTAATAATTACCAATAAGGTCAGGTTTAGACTGAATGACAACTATGAATAAAATATTTATTCTATTAAATAAACTATCATATTAAGAATATGGGGTTGCACCATAAGGTAAAGTAATTTAGAAGATCAAGAATATTATTAGTAAAATTATTAATGGGATTATATTTTCATATATTTGTCTAATGGATATAATGTAACTGCCAACTTTCTTAAGTAGGATTCAGGGAATGATTATAACCTAAAACAAGCCCAAAAATACTACCATATGTCCTACAAAGATATCTATTGACCCCTTGAGTATAAGAGCATCAATATTGAATCTAATATGTAAATCTCAAATGAAAATGCTATCCTATGGGTTTATGTGAACCAAGGTAATTTCATGTTGACTAATAAGCCTAGCCCCTATGTTGATAAGATGAACTTGAGGATGTTCAAGATGGTTTATGAGTAAAAATGGGTCAAGTTTAATTCAAGACCTTAATATCCTTAAAGGGAAGTGTTATAGTATGGCTTGTTAAATCATATACTTAATTATATTTTCCTAACTAATGTTAAGCAATAATAATGGAAGTAAACATTAATGAAACCTTGATTATCAAGAAACCAGTGTGTAGGTATCCTTGAGACACTATGTAAGAAGAACTATATGTAACTTTGATTTTTTTGGAAGTGGGTACATAGGTGATCTTTGGGCGAAGGAAGTACTTGTGATTACAAGTCCATTGGGGGAGGATTTAGGGGGATGACTCCAAGGGTTGGGGCTATTCCTAATTGGTTTGACCTTCTCTCCTTAGTAGGCTTTGGTTTGAGGTTGAAATGGGTACCCCATAGGTATGAATGAGTTAATGAAATTTAATATCTTTTATTTAATACATAATATTCTTTTATATAGTAAGCGAAATGATGTAAGAGGGTGGAGGGTGGAATAGAGAGTTAAGATAGAGAGTATAGAAAGGGAGAGGAGATAAAGGGGATAGGTAAAGAGGGAGAGGGGAGAGAGAGGGAGGGAGAGAGATGTAGGGAGAGAATTGAGATAGAGAAAGAGAGTAGAGAGGGAAAGAGAGACAAGAAGGGAGGGAGGAGGAATGTGGAAAAATTGAGAGACTGAAGAAGGGAGATTGGGAGAGAGAATGAGGTATAGAGGGAAAGAGAGATGGAGGGAGAGGTAGGGATGGAGAGAAAGAGGTGATAGAGATAAATAGAGAGAGAGTTAGGTAGAGAGAGGGAGGGGAGATAAAGAGAAGTAGAGAGGTAAGGAGAGATAAAGGGAGAGGTAGGGATAGAGTGAGAAATAGGGATGGAGAGATAGATTAGAGAGAGAAATAGAGAGAGAGAGGTAAGTAGAGAGGAGGGGGAGATATAGAGGAGTGGTAGGGAGGGAGGAGGGATATGAGGTAGAGAGAGGTAAGATAGAGAAAAAGAGAGTACAAAGGAAGAGAGAGAGACAGAGAGAGATTGAGACAAAGGTAGAGATAGAGATAGAGAAATAGAGACAGAGATAGAGATAGAGAGAGGAGGGAGGGAGAGAGGGGGAGAGAGAGAGGAAGAGAGAGAAATATAGAGATAGAGACAAAGACAAAGAGACAGAGAAAGGGGGAGGGAGAGAGGGAGAGGGAGAGACACACACACAGAGACAGAAACAGAGAGATAGAGATAAAGAAAGAGACAAAGATGTAGAGACAGAGATAGAGAGATAGAGGGATATAGAGAGAGCGACCGAGATAGAGACATATACACACACAGATGTTAGTATAATTAATTAATTATTACACTTGCATAAGTTTACTTAGGTAATATTTTAATTCCTAGGTTAATTGTCATCCTTATCTTGTTGCTCAAGATAAGATTAGGGTTATGCATACTTGCAAACAAGTATGCATAACCCTAATCTTATCTTGAGCAACAAGATAGCTCAACAAGATAAGGATGACAACTATTAACCTAAGAATTAAATATTACCCTAAATAAACTATGAAAGACTAGTGAATTAGTCCCTGCCCTATAAGTGCAACTTGTAGGGGTGTTAATTATATTTCGAGATTTGTTCCAGGTTAGTGAATTTTTAGGTGTTCCATAGCATTGGGCCTATTGTCATGTGTATGATTAAAACTTTGGTTTCTTGTAGACAAAAGTATCTTTCCTTTCTTGGCCGATTCTTGATTCCAATGTTACTCCATAGTGTTCTTCTGGTACTTCTTTGCAGCAACCATCTCTCCTTTGTAGGGGTTTTGTCCCACTGGGTTTTCCTTCTCTACCTCATTATTGCATTTGTACATGGGTACCTGATCAGGCCTTGTTGTCGGGACCCATTCATGCTTTCTTGCATTCATCTTAGTTTTAGATGCATGCCTTTTTAGTCTCCTTAAGTTGCACTTATGGAAGTTGGTAGTGTAATTAGTGGGTAATACACTTGCATAAGTTTACTTAGGTAATATTTTTAATTCCTGGGTTAATAGTTTGTCATCCTAATCTTGTTGAGAATATCTTGTTGCTCAAAATAGATCGAGGTTATGCATAATTCCTTTTTATAAAACAAATCATCTCATGTAATTATGAATTCTTGAATAATATTATTTGCACATTTTTTTGCAAAGCTCTTACTTTTACAGGTTTTACGTTACGTGAAGGCTTTTTTGAGTGCATATGCGATCTTGGTTTCTAACAAGAGATAGAGAGATAGAGGTGAGATAGGGGTGAGAGAGAGAAATTGAGAGAGAGAGGGAGGGGTATTGGAGTCAAGGAACACTGAGAAGGGGGGTGAATTAGTGTTGTGCAAATTTTAACTTT
>VDFB02063663.1:0-27028 GCA_007258455.2 Sequoia sempervirens | reverse complement strand
GGGTAGCTTTGGAATGACCGTTCTTGCACCAACAAGCATAAAGGTTTTTGGCTTCTGAACAATTGGTTCATAGTAAGGACTTTCGTACAAGGTGGCCATACATGCAACAAGATTAGCTCAAGATTATTTCAATCAAGAGGCCTCCCAGTCTCTTCCTAAGAAGATATTTTAACATATCACACAGATACTAAGGGTGACACTTGTCGGTATGACACATCCACACCTATTGCTTATGAATTTCGTCACAAAAAAATTATTTATATAGCAGCTTGAAAGAGATTGGCTTTAGCTTGTTTTCATTTGGTTCATTCCCACCTTTCAAAGTGGGGAGGTAGGCCCTCTAAAGATAAACAAAAGCAAGGAAGTACGTTTGTTGTTCAATCTCCTAGTTCACATGAAGCAAGGAGAGAGCATTCACAATACATTTTCCTTACACTAGCATGGGGTTCATTTTAATCCAAATTGAAATATGTGGGAAATTATACAAAATTTCAAGGAAATGCTTTTGATTCTCAAGATCGCCAAGTAGCGTGAGAGAAGTGCATACACATTCAATGACACAAATGTAAATCACAAAACATAGTAAACACTCATTAATTTTAATCCTCAAAGCAAAGGTAAGTTTATTTTAAGCACCAAACAAAGTGTTAAGCTGTATTTTTCAATTTTAAACCAAAATTAAGATGATGTGAGGGTTCAATTTTAGCTATTTTGAGCATTCATTTTAAAACCCAATTTAAAGCTAGTGTAGTCCTAAAGCATGAAATGAAAATCATGATGAATGGGTTATAATTGCCCCAAAAGTGTTGAAACACTTGTTACAATTTGATGAAGGGTACTCCCCTTACAATCTAAAACTCAAAAAACAACAGATAATGGCACAAAAAAAATGCAAGAAGGAAAGCAAATATTTTCTATTATCACTGAAATGAAAATAAAATTACAACATTATATTTGCCATCACACGGGCTTTTTTTATTACATAAATCTACAAATTTGCAAATCGGAGCCACCATCTACTCTGCTTTGGCCTACTCTCTATAGCCTCCCCTTACATCCTTTATTTGGAAGGTGTAACCACCCTAAAATCTTCTGGAAAGTGTAACTGCCCTAGAATCTTCTAGAAAGTGTAACTTCCTTAGGAAGATATTTTTAATTTTTTTTAATTTTGGTATTACAACTTCGTGGGGTCATAAATTTTGATCTAACCATTAGATTTTCTATTATAATACCTTTTCAAAAAGGTCTTGAGAAATCTTGTACTAAAAAGTAAGGCCAAAAGGCCAACTTCTTTTGTTTTCCACCAATTTTCAGGACCATCCGAGGCGTCTAAGTGCCTCAAAATTGACCTCAAAGATTTTACTAGGATTTTCAAAAATTAAAATTTTAATATCTCTCAAATGACAAATGGTATTGAATTGATTTCTTTGCTATTGGCTTCACTTTACCTTTCTAGAGGTCTATGTAAGATTTCATGTCCAACTGTGCATAAATACAAACTTACAAAAATAGTAACCTTACCAAATTTAGCCCTTATTGAAAAGAAACAATTTTTTTTTTGGGTGATGCAAGATTGCTCTTACACCCTAGATGCTCCTGCATCACAATTATAAGATTTTAAAGATAACAATGCTTCTTCACTTCAAATTTTATCATCTGAAACCTGTAAAACCTAGTTAGCCTAGAAACAATAACAAAGTCAGAGACATGTTAATGATCTGATGAAGTAAAAAAATTAAAGCACATGCTAAAAATAACACTATTTTTTGCTTACTAGACAAAGAGCATCACAATTCATGATAACATCACCATAAATCAAATGAGCATCACTCTAGTGAAAATTAGCATCGCTTTGTAGAAGGATCGACGATGATAGCATCGCCATTTGCAAATTCTTGATACCTTTAAAAAGTATTAGTGTCATTGTTTATTTTAATCAATACCAATGTATTTATGATCAGGTGAAAATCCTTGTTCCTAAATGTGCAACAACAACAAGAATGCAAGAAACAATGAAGAATACCTAACACCTCAAGATTGGGAAAAACGTTGAACTTAAACAAAGAAGATGGAATGAAACAATTATGCCTTGTCAAGTTGTTCCTTGGTTGGCCCTTCGATCTTCGATGTTGTGTATGCTCCTTGGATGGAAAATGAGATTAAATATGCAAGGTGGGATGCAATATGATTGGAAGTGGATGATTAGTGGATTCAAGTGCTATGATGAAGGCAAAATATGCAAATTGGCTAAGTATGGCTTCAAATGGAAAAATGGTAAGATTTTGGTATCAAATGCATAAGGTCTCTAAATGAGAGAAAAGAGGGAGTGTTTTTAGAAGAATTTGAATTCTCTAGAGAATTCAATGGTTGAGATTAAACCAACAAGGCCAAGATGAAGGGCTATGGTGAGTTGAGGACTCACAAGCCCTCACATCATGACATGTGGAATGTGAAGTGGCTTAGGAAGTGATGATGTGTAAGTGAGGTGGAATAAGGACAAGTGATGTGGAGGAAGGACCTTGGGGAATGAGAAGATTTCCTCAAAAAGAAAATTTTTGTCCCCAAGTGAGAATGAAAATGACTTTTGAGGAATTTTAGAATTCCTCAAAAATCTCCATGGGGAATGAGAAAGTAGTTGGAAAAATAAATGTGAATTAAAAATTCACATGCTTGGAAGAATCTCATGGAAAAAACAAGGTTCCAAAAAGGGAATCACTTGTCCACATGTGACTTGATGTGACAAGTCAAAGATTCTAGAAGATGCATTGGAAAAGGGGATTCTAGGAGGAATAAATGTAAATTTTAAATTGACATGGGAAAGAGGGTCAATGTTAAGAAAGGAAAATGAAAAGGTTGACTAAAAAGGCATGCTAAATGTGGCTAATGACTTTGATTAAGGTTGTACAAACACATGATTATGATGATTAATGAAAGATTAAGGAGAAATTGGAAGATGTGAGGATGTGACATTAAATTTTTAATTAATGTGTGCACATCCTAATCCAAAATTAATTAAATTAATCTAGATTAGAAGAGGGTTATGGAGGATGTGACAATGAGAGAGAAAAAAAGGAATTAAAAATTGACTTAAATTCAAAGAGGTCACATGACTAAATTAAATAAAGTGATGTATTTATTTAATTTAGAGAGGAAAGAAGTAAAAGGTAAAAGAATTTAATTATTTAATTAAATAATTTAGGAACCTTATACAGACGATGAAATATTAATTAAATGAGTGATTTAGTTAATACAAACGAAGAGGATGTAATAGACGAGTAAAGAGATGAATGTGGAGACAAGTTTGACCATATGAAAGTGGTCAAATTTGGATGTCTATAGTATTCATTAGGTGTCATATTAGATAAGGATAGTGTCACTATTTGGCAACGCCTTACAAAGGAATCACTGAAATCCTCTAGAGCATCGTTGTATTTACAAAAATGAAAACAAACTTCGAGAGGAAAATTCGTTAAATGTGATTGTTTATGCCCTCCTTCTAGTGCCAAAATGTGACTAACAGATTAGTATGAGATGACTACACTTGATGCATGAGGAATCAAAGCATATTCATGCCACTAAACATCAATCCAATAGAGATCATTCAATTTAAACTTAACTAAGCATTTATCAAAACCAACATGCTAAACTAGGAAAGATTTTAAAATTCGTACTCTAATCCATTAAAACTTATCCTATTGGGGGAGTGGTGTCGTTGATGTGAAACAATGACCCTTTCCCAATCCCAAGGATAATAAGCTTGTTTCAATCAGTTTTATTGAAGAAAACTGATGAAACCCTTGTGATATATTTGTTGAAACATGATTTAAAGTTGAATGATCCTAATGCAAACTATTTTAACATGATTCTATGCTAAGATGATTAAGATGTGTGAATACAAAGCTAATCTAAATGGATTCTAAGCTAAAAGATGTAAACCCTAATTAATAAACAAGCTAAATGTATGCATCTATGTCACCATGAAAGCCACTAATGGAAGCTAAGTTAATTAATGCAAGTATGTAAGCTAAAATGATATTAAGCAAATACTAAAAATTAGTGTGAGTGTGAGTGATTTCAACAACATGAGTTTGCTGTGAAAAAGATGGATCCATTTGTCTCCAAATAGTGATCTATTTATAGGAAAACAAATGAGAAATGGAGGGTTAAGATAAAAAAAGGTTCATCAATGGTCAAGGATGGAAGAAGTTGGAAGCATGGATCATGGATTCTCATCAATAGGTGAGAATCAATAATGAGATTTAATCAAGGGTTCACCTTTGTTCAAAAAAATACACTTTCAACTTGCACAAGAGGTCACAAATTAACTTGCACAAAAGGTCACAAGTTAACTTGCTCAAGAGGTCAAGTAAGTTTGTTAGAAATGGAATATACCCCTTTTTCAAATGAGTGAGGAAAGAGAATATTCTTTGGAATATTCTCATGGGTGAGGAAAATATATTTTTAGCAAATTAAAACAAAGTTTGATTGTGCAAAAGGGCAAGGAATATTCCATGGGAATATTCCCTTTTGGAGGAATGTGCAAAGGAGGAATATTCCCTTGCAAGTGGAGGGAATTAGATTTATTAGTAATTGAATAATTAAAACAATGTTAATTATGCAATTTTAGAAGAATTATATGATATTCATTAAATAAAATGATTTAATGAAAATGGGAGATATGATAGGACATTTAATTAAATAAGAGGACTTAGGGATTTAAATTAAACAATTGATGTATTTAATTTAATAAGATGAAATCTTTGCATGAAAGGGGGTGAATTAATTTGATTATATTAATTAGGTTAATAGATGCAAATGATGCAATTAATTAAATAGCTAGGAAAATTTAATTAATCAAATGAAAAGAGGATGGATTTTAGGAGGAAATAATGTTAGTATACCTAATTCGAGTGCATGATATCATTCGAGACATTTTTCAGTGTCTACAAGAAGATATTCAGAAGACATTAACTTTCTTGTCTCCACAAATTTTTGCTTTATTGGAGCCATCAAAACTAGGTCAATTTGGATCTTAGAACTAGATTATGAAGTGTCAGAGGTTGAAATAGCTAGCTATGTAGAAGCTCTTCTAGGTAGTCCTAAAGATTCTGGTAGAAAAGAGGTAAGTGTAGAGGCCTCTAGTAGTTCCAGGAGAGCTGGTAAGAAGAGAAAATTCATAGATAGTCCTATGGTTGCTAGAAGAATCAAACAAGAAATTATTGATATTGGAAGAGTTCATGATGCTCAACATGAGCATGAGATCACTGTCAAGTATTCAAAAGTACAAGGTTTGGATGAAGCAATAAAATCCCTACAAGAGGTAATCCCTAGTGCAATTGTTGATGTTTCATTATCTACTATAGAAAATCTTAATCTCTTGCTCAAATCCTTTAAAGATCATATATCCAGATTGAAAAGTCAAATTGAAGTTGAAATTGAGACATGGGTTGAAAGAAAGAATCTGGTGAATATCTCAAAGAAATGTACAAACGAACATCAAAAGGTCACAAAATTCTTGATAGAAGTGCAAGACTATTGCGGAAGAAGCAAGGAACATACTATCATACTGCATGAAATGGCTAAACATCACTCAAAGTATAAAGGATGACATGAAAAAAATTGAGACTCAGATAAACATGGTTGCATATTCTTATGATCCAATGCAAGACAAGGATGATAAAACTTGGATCTCTATAATGGAGCTTCATGATAAATTCTTGACCCTATAGAGTTGAAGAGAGGAAATGATCAAACAAATTATAAATTTAAGGTACTTAGTTAAGGAAAAGTATATACTAGTCTCGAATTCTCTTGCCAGTACTGATAAAATCTCAGAGGTAAACCTTGATCCTAGTACTCCAAAAGAAGGAGAAGAAACTCTATTGGAACTTGAACTTCTATATAGAACTCTTACTACAACAAAGAAACTGTGGGAAGAAGGAAAGTCTGAATGGCAAGACAATTTTTAGAAGCTTCAAGGTTTTGCATCCTCAGGGTAACTATTTATCATGATTCAACACACTTTTCAAATTTTGATATATATATAGAAGGAAAAAAAAATTGAATTGACCTCCCAAGGGGGAGCATATGAAGTTTTGGCACATCCTTTTCCATTGATGTCAAAGGGGGAGAGAAGTGAAAAGTGGCATGATGGTAATGAATAGGTGAGATCTCCTATTCTTAGTATGCATGTTTCCATCAATGACAAAGGGGGAGATTGTTGGAAGAAGGAGATTGTTGGAAGTTTTGGAAAGTCTATCATTGATGATATAGGTTGGAAACATGAGCATGAATTGCATAATACTGCTTGATCCAGTGTTTTCATTGATGTCAATATTGTTATGATCAACTTAGTATGATTTGGAAATGCTACAAAATATTTGTGTACAAAATAAGTTGGTTTGGTAAACATTATTGTACACAAAAGTTGCTAAGTGATTCTACTGATTGTTTTGTGGTTTAGTGCATCAATTTTTGGGTCCACACTCCATCACACTAAGTGATCTCACTCTGTGTTTTTAACCATGGTTTGAAGTCTATTAGATTTAGGTAAAATCAAGATTATGAGATATGGAAATATCATGGAGGTTATGCATGAAATTTTTTAGCTCTGTGTATCACAACCATTTATCTGTTTAGTATATTAGTGTGGGAGATTCTGTGTTTCCTTGAGAACAATGTTTTGTGTTTTGGTTCTAAAGTTAGACTCACCGATGTCAATGAAATATGAATTTGAAGAAAGATCGAATCTAGAAGTCACTTGTATGGAGAAGTATATATATATATGAAAGTTTTTGTGATTAGGTCCAATTCTTGGCCAACCTAATACATGATATGTGTTGTGAAGATTAAATATACATTGTGGATGTTTTTAGGATCTATTTTAGGTCTATGTTGACCTAAATTATGTATTGCACATTTGGTCTAAGGGAAAATAAGTTTTTGAATCATGTGTGAAGCTGAAAAAGCTATTTTTGAATTATTTTTGGTTACATCTAATTAGGCCAACCTAATTAATGTATGTAGATATAATTGGGTATTTATATGTGAGACATTTTTGACTTGTAATATGTGTGAGAAAGCATAAGCGGTAAATCATGTGTGGAAGGTTTCATATGATACGAACATGTAAATTTAGAGGTATGAGATCAAAATAAGGGCATAATTGTTGAGCGACTACTAAGAAAAACAATACTTTATATTTAGAGTTTCAAGGGAACTAAATTCAACACAAGGAAGGTGTACTTTTATCGTTCACATTTTGGATAAGTAACATCTTTTTTTTGTATATAAGTCTGGTTGTGAGCCTTATAAGGATAGTGTGTCCTGGTAGTGAGCCCCTACAATATACTATATCTTGATATAATATACTAAGCTAATCCCCATCGTAGTTTTTCCTTTTTTGGGTTTTCAACATAAAAATCATGGTGTTCATGTGTTATGTGACTTTTTGGATGATTCATGCTTTCATTCTTTGTTTCTATTAATATGTTTTGGTGATTGGATAAATTATGTTCAAAAGTTTAACAAAATATTGATTCATCCCCCTTCTTTGTATTCTAGGTGTTCAACAATGATAACATACATTTTCTAGGAAGTGTGACCTTGTTAATAAAAGTGTGGCCTTCTTGATCTATGTGAGTGTCACTTTGGTCCAATGATACTGGGTTTGATATCCCTCAAGAGTGTGACCTTTCTTGGCATATGACATTCCCCTTGGTGGTAATACTATGAATAGTATTCTCTAAGGAGTGAATTTTTTTTCCATGACTTGTCCTCTCTTGGTGGTGATGTCATATGTGATATCCTCTAAGGTGGTACCTTTCATGTATTGAGAAAATACCTTTTTTATTTTTGTAAGTCACCTTTTGTTGTTGTGTTTTTATAACACCCCTTAGGTGTTTTGGCCTTTTTTTGTCATTTTTGTACCTCCTGAGGTGATTTTTTTTCATCCCACTGATACGTTAAACTTTATGCATGCCTTCAGATGAGTTTGGTATTTTTTGCTCCACTTTGTTTAGAGGAGTTGAACTTAGTGTGGTGTTAGCATAACATTTTGACCACTTTTTAGCACCATATCAAGGTTATCAAGGAGTATAACTCTTGGTATGGTTGTCATATGTACACATCTAGTAAAAAATGCTCATCACTAGACCTAGTGTGTTTTGTATATTGCTACCTTGTCTTAGGGGCTCACCTAGTGAATATCGGACATCACTAGCCCGTGTGCCTTCCTATTTGTGATTCACCTAGAAAATATCAAAAATTGTTATGGTGCGAGTCATGAACGCCTTTGGTGTGGATCCTAACATAAAATAACATGTTAGTCCATACCCTCCGTTTGCATTTCATGTTGACATTGTATGTTAGTGTATGTTGTTTCACTGCATATCATACATGTGTACATGTTCCTTTGTGCTTATATTTTCTTTCCATAGGATCTTAGATCTTGGGGGCTTGATCACCTCCCTAGATCCTTAGTCATCCTATCTCTTCAACACTTAGACAATTGGACTCCTCTTAACATAGATTTTCTAATTTAGTGTGAGTCTGAGTGTAAGTTCATACTCTCGCTAAGGTGGGGGCTAAATGTAGCATCGTACATTGTCACTCTTGATAATCTCACATTGTATTTTCCTCCCCCTAAATTATTAAGCCCAAATGGGTCCCTCATTTCCTAAATTTATGTATTTTATAGCCCATTTGTACCATTTTTGATAAATTGCAAGCAATGAAAAAATACAAGTAATTAATGTTTTTCCCTCAACACATTGTGTCCTAGAAAATAGGGCCAAGACCCATATTCCCATGGGAATATGGGTCCCCTATTCTATCAAGGACCAATTTTTAATATGTCAGACTGGCCATTTTAACATTCAAAATTTACATTTCAAATGTTGATTATTGGGATTAAATTTCAAATGTCAGTTATTGGGATTTAATTCTTGGGAAATTAGAGAAATACCTATAAATACCTAGTCATTTCACCATTTGTAAACTAACAAGAGATATCTACCATTATCAAGTGAAAAGGTGAACAGTGAGAACAAGTCAAGAGTAGCATTTTAAGAGCATTATTGTAGCAATTCAATATATAACATCATGTCAAATTCTATGTGTGTTCATGTTATCATTGTTTTGTGAAGGCTAACACTTTTGTAGGTCTCCAAATTATTCAAGCGAACCAAGCAAGCAAGATTAAGACCTTGAGGTGATGTGCATGACTTCAATCCTTCAAGGGAACCATTAAAGGGTGGTGAGTTGCAACACTTTCTGATATCATCATTTCTTCCTTTCAATTATCTATTTATAATTAATATTTTCCATTATGTAAGTGGAAACACTTACACAAGGTTTGAATGAGGAAAGCCCCTAAATGGCCCAACACTTTCCATCTCCTTGAATGTGTGGGTTACAAGTTTGAAGAGGATTGAGGTAAGATTGAAGGCAATTTATTCATTGTTGCATTCAAATCCCAAAGTCTTATCAAGCCACATAAACTCACCTATAGAATTATTTGACAACAGTCTAAGTACTTTGTAGACAAAAAACAAAACTCAGATTGGTCATCAGAGGACCCCAAAATAAAAATAGGACACCCTATCAGAGACCCATACACCCTTAGGCATTCTAATCCTCATATTCATCTCAGAACCATTTTTTTAGGATAGGTACATAGTCTATTGCACTTTCCAAATCTATCTAGAAACTATTGTTTCAGTTTGTTATTTGTCAGGAACTTGCATTTTATGTATTAGGTCACATAGTCTAATTAGGTTAATTATAGCAAATCAATTTCAATCCATCTCCAATTCCTTAAAGAAGGAGATCCAGGTCTGATTGGCTCACCTTTATTGTTGATATTCAATTTATTCACCTTATTGATCTCCCTTCTTTAATGAAACATAGGAAAAGGCCCCTTGCAATCCTAGGTTCTTTGCATTTAGGACCTAGGACCTCCCCCATTTTTTTTTTCAAAAATAATATTTTAATGCTCAATATTAATAATGTATAAAATATTGATATGGACATCCATCATAGAATATTTCTGGAGTGGCACTTACTCCCATGTCTATATTGCGTATTCCCTATAGCATCTAGGATCTAAAATGATAATCAAAATACCTCGAATAGAAAACAATTGTTGCAAGATACTAACAATATTATAATTTATACTATTTATCATCAAAATCAACAATACTTAAGAAATCTATGACAATATATAGCTTAACGAACCTTAAAAAATCAAGAACTACATATAAAAGGAAGAAAAACCAACAAAAAAAATTAACAAATGATAAAATTAAACACACTCACTAGTCATCTAAATATGATAAATTTTAAAACAATAAACTAAAGGAAATTGAATGTTGCAACTAATTATCTAAAGACACGAACTTTAAGACTCTAAGAGAATAGGGTCTTCAAATCATTTATGCTTTATACAAATTAAGTCCTAGGTCTCCATCTATATATTAATTAAGTTCTACCCATTTTGAAAGAGGAAGAGGAGCTTATGACTCATGCCATCATTTAATTTAGATAATATTCACAATTAGAATCAACAAAAATAATTGAAATTTCTCAATAAATGGATCTAAAAACTCAAAAATGTCTATGCAACATAGAGCATGGACAAGTAAAATGGTTTTAACCTTAAGACAAAAATATTGGACAAAATTGAAGACATCCACTAATCCTCTAAATCTACTAACTTTAGACATGAAACAATAGAAAAATTTGAATGCACCCACCATTCACCTAATAATTTGTTTCTAAAAATAACAAAACATATGTAAGGAAGCTAAGGTAGTGAATTCCTACACTAATCGTGACATGAGGGTTATACAAAAAAAAAAGATATTTACAACAGTTATTGAAACTAAACAAAAATAAATATAAATATCATTCATACCACAACACATTGGTTTACATGGGGAAAACCCTTTCAAGAGAAAAACCCCACACTCCAAAAGTTGTTCAATATATTATTCACAAATAAATAAGATTATAATATGCTTGCAGAGCAATATTTTATAAGAGTGTCACCAACCAAAGATCCAAAGGCAACTCAAGATCTATAAGACTCACACAAAACCTCCATCTTAAGTACCTAATATGTAGGAGATACAATACATGAAATCATCAAATATTATATACAAAAAAGAGAGCTAAAACACACAAAAAGTGGCGCCCAACTTATCTCCAATCAAATATTCCCTATGATGTGTCAAAACACACACCAAAATGTGTAACTTCCTCTTACAACTCTTTTCTATGCCCAACACATTTTCATATTTCCAAATTCAGGAGACCCAACTTTTGGAGGCCATAACTTTTGATCTAGGAGTCTGATTGATGAACCATTGGAAAGATAAAAAATTTCTCTATTAGTCTATAACAATATTTTCTACTTACAACCACTTTCGATCCCAAAAAGGCCTCTTAATTCCTCAAAATTGATTTTGAAACTTTAAAAACTAAAAACTTAATATATTGGAAACCAAGCATGATCTCGGGTCAAAAATTTACCAACATGTTTATTTTGCTATTCTATAGCTTTGGGGAGATTTTTGAATCCATCCATGCTTAAATGTAAACTTACTATAAATAGTAACTTTTGTAGTCACAAGGTTGAGACATATTTTTCCTAACATTCTCCCACTTTTTGAACACCTTGCAAGAGTAAAGGGAGTATCAACGCCATCATTTAATTACTAGGAATTGAGAGGCCTATAGAATCTAAACACCATTTGAACTTATCTATTCTCGCAATCTTAATTGAAGAATCTATAACATTCATTAAAGTGTCCACCTTAACTAGCTTTTCCTTGTCATCTTCAACCATATCTCTAACAAAATGATAGTGTACATTAATGTGCTTTGTCCTAGCATAAAATTTTAGGTTCTTAGCTAGAAAAATCACACTTTGACTCACTACACCTTGTGTTATTACAATACTTAAACACAATCTCTTAAACTAAAAAAATCTTTATAAGCTTGAGTAACTTAAATATACTTAGCTTCAATAGAGGACAAAGAAATCCCAACCTATTGCTTACTCATCTAATTGATTATACCACCAAATGAAGTAAACATGCAAGCACTACTACTATCAACATCAACTACCCAATATGAATCCAGATAACCATGAGTATCAAGTGAATTCTCATCTATCATCAAATTACCATGATAACATAAGGAATACTCTAAGGTACCCCATAAATATTTTAAGACTCTTTTAATTGCATCTTGTCAATGATTGTTTTTGCACATCATAACACAAAAAAATGAAGTATTTTATCTCTCTTAAAAATAAATCTAACCTCTAAGACTTCAAAAAGATTACCCCAAGCATCTGATAGTTAGGTATTGACCTTGAAAAAATGGCTAAGTGGTTTAAAGATTTGATGTTTAAGAAGGAGTCATACAATTACTTATTTGGAATTTGATAATGAGAGTTTTGAAATGATCTTAAACTTGATATGAAAACCCTAACTAGATTTCAAGATATGAGATCTAAAAATAATTATCAAAATCTGATTTTACAATTTGTATGATGATTTACTCCTAAACTAACTCAATTCTTTAAATAAAATTAAAAAGATAAGGTGGGAAGATATTAAGTTAAGAAGAACCTAACTATAATTACAACAATGACTCAGTATTGTAGATAGATGGATCCCTCATAAAACTAACTCATGCTTACTCGAAGACTAGCTCACAATGCCATAGGAACAATGCAATTTTCAAAGCTAATGGAATATTTTTAGATTATGAAAATTCATGTAAATACCCAATTCAGGTATAAATTAAACAAATCTTCACAATTGAACTAAAACTAAATAAGGTTTAGACTAACCATGCAAACTAACTTACAATAAAAAAAAGCACATATGGTATGAACTAGAGATCTATCAAATATATTCACTCTTCTTCATCATTATAATTGAATTCTATCTAAAATTGAAGAAAAAGATCCATACAAACATAAGAAATCATAAGTGAGACTCCAAAATTCAATGTGGTACTTGTATTGATTTCAAAATGTTTAATTACAACAATTCCTATTCAACAACCTTTTACAATAGAGAACATTGTCTTTTATAGGCAAGGACAATAAAAATTAGGGCATGATCAATGGTGAAGATTACCTCGACACCAAGGGTCCAAATTACATTAGCATTTAATATTTGGTGTGAATTAAATATTATTCTTTCATCTCTAATTTAATTGTTTACAATATTTCTTGGGAAAACAAAATCACAGCCTAAAGAAACCTTTGCAAAATCACAACTGGCATACAATTGGCATAGACCTAGTATTAAATTCTTGAGATTGAATTTAATTTTGGGACCACTTATAATTGTAGCTTTTGTTACAACTACCTTATTTTGATAAAATAAAACATCCCCTTTCTCCTTGGGAATATAATACATCTTGATCATATCTGTAGCAATATTTGATTAATGTCTAGGCACAAATTTACATGTAAGCACTTTAGCCAAAAAATTCTCCCCCAGGAGACCTGGAAAAAATTAGCACACCACTGCAAACCTGAACACAATTTCTTATCTAAAATCAATTGGGAATTTTGATCTCCATCCTATTGATCCAAAAGGTGTCAGGCATATGTTACAACAAGAACATTAAGGTATTTACTGCAAAAACCCTTCAATATTTTCTCCCACTTCTCCTATGTCATAAAATATCATAGTTTAGGTATTTAGACATATATTTAATGCTTGATAATTTCCCCAACATAATCTTATTTAAAGTATTTAAATTTATCAGTTTCATATCCATAGTCTTTCATGCAATTATTCCCTTAAGACACACTAATTCATCATGCTTTGACTCATGTGGGGTCTCAAGTTATATGAATATATTTAAAAGCTTATTATTCCCTTTTTAAAATAAATCCTCTAAAGTTGTAGATATTTGAGGGTTAGTTGACCAATTGCAAAGATTTGGGGGTCACTCAACCAATTGCAGAGATTTGGGGATCATTTGAACAATTTAGGAGATTTGAGGGCCACTCAACCAATTTCATAGATTTTGGGGCCACTCAACTAATTGCAAAGATTTTGGGGTCACTCAACCAATTACGGAGATTTGGGGGTCACTTGACCAATTAGAGATATTTGAGGGTCACTCAACCACTTGTGGATATTTAGAGGTCACTCAACAAATTCTAGATATTTGGGGGTGTAATTTCCTAAATTTCATCCTATATAATTTCAAATTATATATTCCCTCTCCTTTAGTTACAGTTAAGATATTATGCTCTTTAATCCCAATTTTAGCCCAAACCATCTTTCAACACCTATCATGTTCAATTCCTCGATGGTTAAGTTTGATTTTTGCATGGACAAGTGCAGTCTGCATATGCATCCATGCACTGTGTTATTGTCCCACGAAAATCCATGACTATGTTAGCCACTGCAGCATTACACTTGTCACATTTCAACAATGTAACACCTCTACCAACCTACACTTTCATTAGGAACCATTTGAGCATGCTATTTTAAACCAAAAACCTTCCCTCTTTGCTAAGATTTTGGATTTTTGGAATTTTATACACAACTCTCCTCTCTATCTCTCTTTCTCTTATTCACAACTTCCTATAACTCTATTGTCCCACCATTTTTGCAATCATAATTATATCTTGGAAAGCTTCATTTTTATTATTTGAAGAAGTCACTTTCATCTTAGGGATCCTTGCCACTTCTGAACTACACCAAGTTACTTTGCTTCTATGCTTGGGGGTGGTAAGTCTTTAAGATTTTCTATTGAGCATGTTGCCTTTATTTTTGTTAGCATATTATTCTTTCCACTATTTTATATCTATTTTTATTATCTTTTCTAAGGCTATCCATGGAGGTGGAACACCAAAACGAGGGTTTGACTAAGGAAGAATCCTATACAACCACCCAAACCATCTCTTTGTTCTTATGTGTGTAGGTACATGTGAAGGATCTATTTGGTAAGAGTCTTTGATTTTGTTGGATGTATTTGGTGATATTCTAAAATCTCCCTTGTCATTCTCATTTAAATTCATTTAGCACTTTCAATCTAGCTAATCTATATATTTTGTGTAGTCACATTTCATAGCATTTCATGTCCAGAACAATGTATAGAACATTCTTTGTTTCCCTATGGAAATTTTTATTTTTTGTCCATATAGGACACTAGTGTGGCACACTATTTTCCAATAGTTGCATGTTAGTCATAGACAAAGAGCTTGCAAAGTTGTTTGAGAAACCTCTATGCTCTATACTTTCAGTTTCTAAGGTCTAAAGTTTAAATGATTTATGTTCTCTATTAAAACACACATTTAGTTAATTAGTGGGTAAACTTGAAGGTCATAGTTACCAAAAGGCTTGCTTGAGTGGAGGGTTGAAACTTGAATCCTCAAAGTATTTTATTATCCTTCATAATGGTTCACTTTTCATACTCTACATTTTGGTGAACCCGACGTGAACTCACATTTTGCATATCTTTTTCTCAAAATAGAATTTAAAATCTTTAAAAAAAATCATTCTCTTCTCTCATTTTCTATAGTTTACAAGGTTGTATTGTGATACTCTTCTATGATCTTTATGACCCAGTCTACAACTTCTAGATACATAGTTAGAATAAGCTTTAGAGCTACCATACCTCTAGACCAATATAGTCCCACTAGACCTAACCTGATGTTCTTTGGAAATTCTGATCCTTTTAGTTCTCAGTCTGTATTTAGGAATTCTTCTACTTCGATCTATCAACCAAATTCTCCTCCTAGGTATCCTCCTATAGATTATGAGGCTACTCTTAGGGTCCCCTTTGAGCAGGTTTAGTCTTTGGAGGAGAATCTAAAGCACTTTGAGGATTTCCTTAATTGTGACAACTTGCTTACTCAAGTTGCCCCTATTGTTGGTAATCTGAGAGACTTTCTCATATCATATCATAAGGGCCTTAAGTTACTTCATGTGTTAACAAACATAGTTGAGACTCATGTACCTCAATACATGCCAGTCTTGAATTGACCTCATGATGCTCAATTGGATATCACTAGCACCTAGTTGAATATTATGATGCATGAGGTGTTTGTGCAATTGATTGAGAAATAAATGATACTATGTTCATATTCTGGCTCCTATTTCTGCTAGAGTGGCCCTTGAGGAGGTTGTAATCAAGATTCTAACCATTACTCCCAAGTAGTAAAAGTGAGCACTTATATATTAAATCCATTGTTGATCATTCTTGTATTTACTATCGTTGTGAGATAGTGGTGATTTAAACTTGGGTGAAATGTGGGAATTCTGGTCAATCAAATATGAGTTCGGGGAACTCAAGTTGTTGATCTATGAAGCCTCTATGCAATATGTAGGCAAGGCCATCAGAGACGAGCCCCCAAGGACTAGGGTCTGGCCCCTAGGTCTTGTTCTCTTATTTTTACTTTGAGATTACTATTAGTATATATTTTATCATTTGACATGTGATTTGAATTATGTTTCAAGTTATTGATTAGCTAGTTGAACTAATTAGGTCTATCTTAGTGATGTGGATTTTATGTCTCCACTTGAACCCGATCATGATTGTCACAACAATTGCTTACTCGACCAAGTTCTTAGAATTGATTGGTCAAACATTGTTATGCTTTCATGAAGTGCATGGATAGGAAGCAAACTTTGTGAGTCATGCATATGTTTGTAATCAAAATTTGAAATTTGTGTCTTGTCCTTGACTATATTTTGGTGTAAAATTTTGAGCATTACATTTTGTATCGAGTCAGTTGCAACACTATAATCTCCGGGTTAGTAATCAGCTTCTCATATGGTGTTTCTTGTGTGAATTTCATTTGTGTTCTTATCCTTGTTGTGATTGGTGGTTGAAATGACCTTATGATGCATTTTCTTTCCTTATTCTTGATAATTTTGCTAGATTTGGATTTAGTGTTGTGCACTTCGATGTGAATGATGCAATTGATTGAGAAATAAATGATACTATGTTCATATTCTTTATGTGGTAAAAGAGTAGTGAAATAGTAATGATTCTTAAGGGAATCATATATTTTATTCTCTAAAATTGGATAGAAAAAGTAGTAATTTAATTATTTTTGGGTTATGAGACCTTTCTCCATGAGTTTGAAAGCAATCTAAAAATGAAATTCCTTCTTTTGTGTGGATAAATGAAGTACTTCCTAAAAGTGTATGTTGCCTTGGAACCAATTGAATGCATGCTTGTGCAAGTCTATCTTATAGATATGAAAGAAATATGTTTTACTGGGTAAAAGACCTTAGTCCAAAAACTACATTCCTACCTTAAGATGTATGCATGAACTTGTGCATGGAATTAGTTAATATTGAGATAAAATAGAATAGTTAATCTAATATGCATAGTGAATAAATAATGATGGTGGTGAGGGAATGAATTTAGTAGTAAACCTTGCATTGTTAAATTCTAAATTTAAGTTTGTTCTTTCATTGCATGACACGTCTAGAATTTAGGATGGCATATACATTATAACAATATTAATTGAGCAAGACTTAAGGTCCCCAATTGTAATATTAGTTATAGAAAGCCACATAAATTTTAACTCATTGGAGAAGCAAATGTTTCAATTAATGGGAAAAAATAGGTTTTGAAGGGACTTGAAACCCTGTCCAAAGAAAGTTACAAACAAAAAAAGCATAGATAATCAAAAACTCGTCAACATTAGCCATCCAAGAGTTACACTAGACTAGACCTATGCTACAACAATCAGGTTTTGAAGGGAACCTTAAACCATTTACACCCAAGTTTTAATAGGGACCTTGAACCCAAAAACAAAAAAATCACTTGAGTTAGCCAGCCAACATCACAGCCTACAACTAGGTTGTAGAAAACCATCTACTCAACATTAAGCCATAAAAAAGAGGGAAACAAGAACTCCCTTTCAAAAAAATCAACCCCACTGAATTCCCTACCTCAATAAGAGAGTTACAAAGCAAGACTAAATACATAGTAGCACTATTTTTAACCACAACCATATCATCCAAACACCCCACATTAATGGGGGAATTAGAAAGAAACACTGAGCATTGAGAAACAACCTCCATACAACACCATCCATCTTGATTCTCAAACCCATACTCCACCTCTATAGGAGAGATCCTCCCTCTATAGGAGAGGATAAAGTGAGAGCCATGACTACCAAAGTCACCACTCTCCTACACACACAAGCTCCAACTTAATAGGAACCAATAGAAGAGAAGAGCACTTCCCACCACAACCACAACATCCAACTCTACCTCAATAGGAGAGGGCTCTACCTCAATAGGATAAATATTCATCTCTATAGAATATAACAACTGTAGAAACTAGCAGAAAGGAACCACTCTAGTAGAAAGGGAAATCATAACATCCTTTGGAAACAAGAGGGCCCAGTACATGAGGAAAGACTTTGATAGTACCCCAGCCAACAACATGAAAAACCAACACCTCTAAGCATTCAATATTGACATTAAAAATAGCTCAGCCAATAAAAAGAAATAAATATTACCCCCTTTAAAATTCAACATCTTCATATTTTGAAAGGAGATCAAACTAACTTTCTTACAAATCAAATCTTCCTAGGATATGAGATAAGATTTTTAAAAATCCTAGCCCTCAAGAAGAAGTCTTTAGAAAAGATCATAAAGGCACTAATAATCACCAACAAGCAAGAACAAATCTTTATGCATAACCCAACCAATAGCTTCAAAACGTAAACTAGGGCATCAAAATCACCTTTGAGCTCCAAAATCGCATGTGTCTTGAAAGAACATAGCCTAGCCAAAAAAATAAACTCTAGGTGCATGCCAAATATCAAGAGAAGCTCCAAAAAGAGAGCAACAAAGATATCTTTAAGGGCCAAAGAACAAAGGCCAATAGGGAAACCTTCTACAAATAGGCATACATCCATAGCAACAACAAGGAAGGTGAACCATCACTCCATCGGAGTCTCAGTAGCAGAAAATAAATTAGGTACAACCCTCTTGAGACCCAATAAACCCATGAAGGGAAGTTGTTTAGATTTATCACCAAAGGAGAAAAGTAACAACCCATCCAACACTCTAAAACAAAATCCCCAAAGAACAAGAAACACCTACAACCATGACCCTAAAAACAAGGTTTCACCAACAACCATTAACACCCAAACTCCCTAGCACCAAGACTTAGCACAAGGAGGTTGTACCCATGAAAGAAATTAAAAAAAAAAAAAGGTTGGGACAACAACATATCATGGCAACAAGAGCCCAACAAAAGGATAACAAAAGAAAAAGTTGCACAGGAAAAATACCCCACAACCAACAAGAAGAACAAATGCATCTCAAGGGAAAGACCACATCCCAAAACTTCCCAACAAGATGAGAACAACAACCAATCCTAAAACATTGCTCCCCAATGGGCCAACAATGGTAGCCAACGCCAAACCACAACTTCCCAACAAGACAAAAGTAAAAAATAAACCTAAAACAACGCTTCCTAGGCCAAAGACAACATCCAACACCACCCCTCAGCAACCCAATAGGCTAGCACTAGCAACCAACCCTACAATAGTAATCGATCTACCTCTTTAGAATCATCTCCTTCCTCTCTAGAATCATCCCCTAATTTCAAATCCCTCCTTCCCCCTCCCCCGCTCCTCTTCTCACTCCCTATTCACCATGAAAATTGTTACTTCAGAGATACAAATGTTAAGTACATGACTAAGTGAATTTAGAGTAAAAAGAATGGTGTGTTTGTGGTGCTGACCAACTAGACCGTGTCTTCCTTATCATGTGTTAAATATTGGGTAACCTTGTTGAGAAGGTTCCTTATCAAGATTGTGTATGCCACTTGGTAGAATAGGACATTTTCTTGTTTAAATAGGTGTAAGGAAATGATTTTGTGGCTTTAAAATATGAAAATCAGAAATGAAGTTATTTTGTATCCATGATGGATGTGAATACCTCGTAATGATGCTTATGTTTTGTATTGTGGAAATTCTTGAGGATAGACCAAGTCATACAAGTAAGTGTATGTTGTGCATGTTTGAAACATATGGAAGAGGGTGATAAAAAAATTCTTGGCAGTTATTTGATTTGACATGTGGAAACCAGTAAATGTCTTGTGTCCCAAGTATGATATATAGGGTATCTGATTTGGGATAAGGGTGAGTGGATGTCAAGTACAATCCCCTATGGGTACCCTTTGTAATATCTCATTGTGTAGTTGATTAAGTGTGAAATGGTGGAAAAATGAAATGTGTGGATGTGTACCATCTAAATGGAATGTGGTGTATTCCTTGGTGTAAGTCTTGTATATATGTTAAATGTGTACCCCTAATGTATGGTTCCCCCTTCAGGAGTGAGATACCAACTAGTGTAAAAAAGAGGTCGAGAGAAATATGTCCATCTAATGGGAAATTATGAGCTTAGGCAATTGTTCCTAATCCTAATAAAGGATCTATGTCAAGGCATTATAATTTTTCATGGATGTTGACCGTGACCTACTCCCCCACATATGAGAGCCACACTTGTTGGTTCACTGTGGAAACCTATTCCTTGATGTTTATAACCCATGGGTAAAGGATGGAATTACATGGACCATATTTATGGGGATGTTGATCTTGTTGTATGATTATAGATTTTGGGTACTTTAGCAATGCAAGGCATTGATACTATGTGGAAGAGTCCAACATGATATTGTGTGCTATCATATTTATATGGTTAGGGACCACCAATTATTGAATGTTATTATACTTATGTGGTTAGAGAAACACCATTCCCCTCCTCCCCTTAGGTGGCTTATCAAAGTCACAGGGTGCTCGTAATGTGCAAATTTTATCATTGAAATATGAATTATTGTTAATTTCTTAATTGTTGTTTTATTTTATTTTATGCCAATAGTGTGAAATGTAACACTTGTTTTATTGGGGATATTTATCTTTTTGATGGTTTTCATAGTCCAATTTCCTCATGGAATTATTTAATTTTGTTTTTGAATTAAGATTGGAATGTTGAAATGTAGCTACAATTGACCTTCACTTTGTTTTCTTTGGAATTTATAAATTCATCTTTTGAGATTTTTATTGAAACTTTGGTTTATGATCTTATGTTTTTTATTAGAAAAGCAGGTTTTGAAGGGGCCCAAACCCTTTACAATGAAGGAAAGTTGCAAGAAAGACTAAACCAATAAAGCTTGCAGCCAAAAAAACCAAAATGTTGACAACAAAAATTAACCATGAAACCCGTTAGCAACCTAAAGCAAAACATCAGCAACAAGGCTGACCAAGCAAAAGAAACAACAAAGCTACAACATTTTTTCTAGAACATTAATCGAGGCCAAATTTTCCTCAATGACCCCCTCATGCATCTCCATCACATCCTTGAGCTCCTCAAATGAAATAGCAAGCCGCTTCTTGGTCTTGCTCCTCATTCTCAAACACAGGGCCAACATCCACATCTTCTCCACAACAGGAGCAGTATCCTCATTCTTCTCCACCATTTTCATGTGATTAACATCCTCCATGGCCTTCTCAATATCACCCAGCTCTAGGGATTTACTAGTCCATTTTCAAGGCTTTCTCATTTAAAACAAGAGAGGCCCTTAACAGTCGATTTCAAGGAATTATTACTAATGTTAACCACAGTCTTCAAATCATCAGACAACTTACTAATTTTATCCTCAATATTAACAAATCTCTCCTCAAAAGTCTTTTGGACCACAATTCAGGGATGTAATCCTCTCCTCATGAGTATTACCAAGATGATCAACATCCACAACAAGTTTATCAAGCATAACATTCATGGTTTTAACCTTACCTTTAATCGACCATTCCTTTCGGGTTTATGATATTATGTGACTCCCGGTTTGAGGCTTTCTTAATGTTTGCTAATTGTTGGCAAGTGTGGTGTAATGTGACATCTATAAACTGCCATATCCTAGGGGGTTCCCTGAAAAGTCGTATAGGAGAGTAGATGCACTAGGGAAATATTTTTGAAAGGGGTTGTAAATGGGACATATATGGGATGGTCATAAATCCATTCTCAACCTAGTTCCATGATTGCTCTTGTTGTACCTTCCTTATTGGAGGCTAACCCCTTAAACAAACAAGGGGAAGGTACTAGGAAATGGATGGAGGGATCCTTAGAGAAGGGCCTTGATACCATCTTTCCTAATGGCTATGGTATCTAAGAATATCCATCCTTGTAAACCCCATTATGTGAGCCTTTTGTTGTAAATAATGTGGTTGTATGAGGAAAGTCTCACCCAAATTGGGAAGAGCATACTTACTATAGTTGTGTGTATCTATGAAATTGTAAATAAATGTTATGTGGAATACTTGTGACCATGTGAGTGTATAAGAGCGAATTTGCACCCTAGGTGCAAATTCCTCCTTTGCCTTATTACAATTTTTAGGAAAACCTAAGCCTGAGGCTTAATTCACTTAAGCCTACTGGGATGGCACCACTTGGCACCTGATTTGTGTGTCGGTGGGAGGCTTTCTATTGGGGACACTTCTGCATGGCAATGTACTTCCACATGGCGACTTATGTTCTAGTAGATTCTTGTGGCCGAGGTAGTAGAGGCATTACTCTTCCCACTAGCAATGAAGTTGTAACACCTCCTTCAACCAATTCAATTCTAATATGGACGCTTTCCTCATTACTTCATAATAAAGTCTTTGAACTTGCATTAAGGAGGTTGGATGAAGATTGGAAGAACTCTACATCACTTCAAGCTCATTTTGCACTCACATTCTAGCATTCCAAGCATTCGATAGCAACAACATCACACTCCATCACATCGGTAGAGCAAGTTTGGGACCACGCTTGGTGCAAAGTTAACCTTAAGGTCTTTTGGAAGATCTTAGCATTTTTGGCTTGTAGGTAGTTCTAGCCAACCAAGGGAATAAGGACTATGATATAAAGTCCCTAGGTTGTTTTTGAGAGTGTGTTAGGGTAGGTTTGGCTTAGAGTCTTGAACTTTATGAGTTGCTAGACAAATCTTGGCAATTTGAGCATTTTGGCAATGTTGCCTTGGCAAATTGGCCTAAAAGTTGAAAAATAGCATTAATGTTGTTCTAAGTCCGACCCAAGGTTCCTAGCACGTGGGAGAAAGGTATATAAGGTCATCCAAACCCTAATACCTGGGTTGGAAGTTCATTTTCACGAATTGAGACTTGGAGAGCATTTTTGTGTGATTGGAATTCAACAACTTTTGAGTGCATTTTTGTGTTTGAGCCTTCATCCAGTCAAGAATGGATTGAAAGGACTAATCTGATGCTTTGAGTGTTTCATTTGTGTCATTTACTTACTGCACCTAGCATTAGATTAGTCATTTAGACCAACTAGTTAAGGTTTTGCAAGTTTTTGGGTTTTTGGACTCACTGCCGGTTTGGGCCAGTTTTGTGAATAATGAGTCCCACTTGAATTCCCATGGATTTCCTCTCATGGACACTTGGAATAAATCTGGGAACTATGTAAATAATGTACATACAGGTTTAGGATTATTTTCTTGCAGGGGAAGTGAAGAAACTATCAAGCACTAGGCGAGTGCAAGTGCATTCTGGCTAGTGGCTTGGAGAGGACAGCAGTAAAGAAAGCTGCTAAATGGATTGGTTTGTGCCAATCAAGAGCATGGGAGCATGGGAACATGTATTCCAGACATGTGTGTGCAAGGAGGAGAGTTGAGGAGGTCATTGAAGCCCTCAAAGTTGGGAAAAGGAGCTAAAACCCTTGAAACCCTTGAAATTAGGGAGGTATGAGGACAATCATATGAACGGCCACTTGGGAGACCTTACACCTGGTAAATATTGAAGCCTAGGGTACCACTAGAAATAATATCAAAAAATATTTTGGGGTTGTTAAGACCGTTTTTGAGAAAAGCCAAGAAAACGGGTTCTAGGAGGCCTAGTTGGGGCAAAAGGCTACAAGGCCTAAAATGGAGTTTTTCAAGAAAGCGATGGGAGAATGGTGAAAGAATCCAATGAGATGGATCAGTGAGGTTTCAAATCAACAAAGAGACAGTAGAATAACCTTTCCTAGCCCCTGGAGTGGTTAGGACACTTTGGGTCAGTTTGGAGCCCAGGGAAGCCTAGTGGCGAATTGAGAGTAATGGAGAAGAATTTGAAATTGGTGGAGAGTCTTATGAGGTGAGAGGGGTTTAGGAGAGATCCTTGAATAGGGTAGAGAGGAATACCCTAGGAAGACTAGAGAATAGGTCTTGGGAAGAGCAAGAGTGCTCTTGAAAGGTAAGTCTCCCCATCAAATTGGTATCAGAGCCATACAAGGCTTGGGAATTGAGAAGTGAATGTCAGAAAGAAGTGAATCCATAGGAGAGAACACCATGGTGACCAATGCAGAGCTAGCTAGAGACTTGACAGAGCAACAAGAAAAGAATAAGCATCTTGAAGAGGCTATGGAAGAGATGAAGCACAAACTAGAAGAGGTGGCAGAGACTGCAAGCAAGATGAAGGTACAGTTAGGAGAGGATAAAGATAAGGGTAAGAATCAAATAGAGGAAGACATAGAACCAGAACCTGACCCTCCATTAGTAGAGGAACCCTTCCTCAAAGCATTGAAGGCTTTGAGTGGCAAGGCACTTGAAGGTATCCATGTGTTCACAGGAAGAATGGATGCAGAGTTGGTTATGGAATGGATTGAGGGAATGGAGAATCACTTTGAATGTGATGGGATTACAGAGGCACAAAAGGTGAAGATAGCCAAATCAAGGCTAAGAGGACAAGCACTAACTTGGTGGAAGTTTCTACAAGAAGAAAGAGAGAAGGAAGGCAAGAAACCCATAGGAAGTTGGAAAACTATGGTGGCTAAAGTGAAGGAGAACTATCTACCTAAAGACTATGATATTCAATTGCACAAGAAGAGACAAAATCTCAGACAAAGAGACCTAGATGTAGCTGCATATACAAAGGAGTTCCAAAAACTAAGCCTTAGATCTAGAGTGCAAGAAGTTGAAAGCATCAAGGTTGCTAGGTATCTAAACGGTCTTAGATGGAACATACAAGAGGAGTTGAGTCTTTTCACACTTACTACCCTCCATAGCTGCTATCAAATGGCTATTAAGGTGGAAGAGAAACTGAAAAAGAAACAAGATTCCAATACTAGAGGTAAAGGAAGAGGTAGAGACTCTAGAGGTGGACATAGAGGAGGTTTTGGTGGAAGAATCCATGAGAACAAAGGTCAAGGGGATTCCAAGGTTGGAGAACAATCCCATGAGGCAAATAATAGAGGGGGATACAAAGGTAGAAGCTCTAACAATGGTGGAAGAGGCAGATCAGGAAGCTTTGGGAGAAGTTCACACTTTTCTTGCATGAAATGCTACAATTGTGGACAGTTGGGTCATCCAGCTTATAGGTGTCCAGACAAGCCAGCATCTTCACAAGGTGAGAGGAAGATTACATATGTCCAAGAAGAGGACTACTCTAAAAACTCAGAAGTAAGTTTGGATTCAGAGAAAGGAGAACAACTCATGTTAAGAAGGATTTTGATCAAAGCACCTACCGAGGATGAACACAAACAAAGGAGAGCTCTTTTTAGAGTCAAGTGCAAGATACAAGGTAAGGTTTGCAAGGTCATCATAGACTCAGGATCAACTGATAATGTCATCTCAGAGGAGGTAGTACAAAAGTTGAAACTCATCAAGATACCCCATGTGTGTCCTTACAAGGTTACTTGGTTGAACAAAGGGCAGAATATATTGGTCAATGAACAAGTTTGGGTTGAGTTTGCTATAGGAAAGTATCAAGACAAGATACTATGTGATGTGTTACCAATGGATGCATGCCATTTTTTGCTTGGCAAACCATGGCAATATGACAGGGAGGTAGTACACCATGGCAAGGAGAATAAGTACTCATTCAAGAAGGATGGAGTGACTTATAAAATTTAGTCTTTGATAGAAGAAAACACAATGGAAAAGGAAGAAACTAGTGCACTTTTGATGAGTGGAAAGGGATTCCTAAAGGACATAAAGGAGGAAGAAGGAGAGGCATATGCAATCATGTTGAAGCCAAAGGAAGAGGAGTTATCTAATCAGCTACCTATGACAGCAGAAGTGAAGCGACTGTTGGATCAGTTTAGGGACATCATTTGTGAAGGTACACCAACTACACTACCACCCAAGAGAGCAGTCAGTCATCAAATAGACTTTATACCAGGAGCAACAATACCTAACAAGGCTGCATACAAGATGACACCGGAGCAGAATAAGGAGATAGCAAGGCAAGTTCAAGAACTTTTGGACCAAGGGCTTATCAAAAAGAGCATAAGTCCATGTGTTGTTCCAGTTGTGTTGGCACCTAAGAAGGGAGACAAGTGGAGGATGTGTACTGATTCTAGGGCCATAAATAGGATAACCATTAGATATAGGTTTCCTATTCCTAGGATAGAAGATCTAATGGACTGTTTAGGGGGTGCTAAGTTCTATTCCAAAATTGATTTGAAAAGTGGCTATTATCAGATTAGGATGAAAGAAGGAGATGAATGGAAGTTAGCATTTAAAACCATAGAAGGGTTGTATGAATGGTTAGTGATGCCATTCGGGCTTACAAATGCACCTAGCACTTTTATGAGGGTGATGAATGAGGTCTTGAAGGACTACATAGGAGTCTTTGTGGTTGTCTACCTAGATGATATCCTCATCTTTAGCAAAACAAAAGAAGAACATATGAAGCACCTAGAACTTGTGTTGAGAAAACTTCAAGAGGAGAAGCTCACCATAAACCTTGAGAAGAGTGAGTTCATGAAGCAAGAATTGGTCTATCTAGGATTTGTAGTATCCCAAGGGAACTTGAAGATGGACAAAAGCAAGGTTGAAGCCATTCTCAGCTGGCCTACTCCAAAGACAGGGACAGAAGTTAGGAGTTTCCATGGATTAGCTCAGTTCTATAGGAAATTTGTGAGAAGGTTTAGTGAAATTTGTGCACCGGTTCTTGACACCATCAAAGGAGGACTGAAAACAAAGTTTGTGTGGACCAAAGAAGCCAATGAAGGATTTGAAAGGTTGAAGAGGGAGA
>VDFB02063660.1:0-12723 GCA_007258455.2 Sequoia sempervirens | reverse complement strand
ATTCTCTCTCTACCTCTCCTTCTTTCTCTAATTATATTTATCTCCCCTAGCCCTCTCTCTCTCTCTCACTTGATGTCTCGCTACCTACCTTTTCCCCTATCTACTATCTATCTCTCCTCTCCTTCCCTCTACCTCTCTCTCCCACTCTCTCTCACTCCTCCCTCACCTTCTTTCTCTCTCACTCTCTCCTCTCTATCTCACCATTCTCTCTTTCCCTCTCTATAACTCTCTCCTTCTCTATATGTCACCATTCTCTCTCTACTTATCTTTATATCACTTATCCCTATTTACCTCTCCCTTCCTCCCCTCTCTCACCCACCCTCCCTCCTTCTCTATCTCTCTCTACTTCTCTCTATATCACCTATCCCTCTCTACTCACATATCCCTCTATCAATCCCTACCACACTCTCTTTACTACTTTCTATCTCACCTCTCTCTCACATCCCTCTATATCCCCCCGTACCTCTCCCTCCAGCTATCCTTCTTTATCTACTCTTTATCTCTCATGTATCTCTACCTCTCCTTCCCTCTCTACTTATCTTTATCTCCTCTTTCCCTCCCAACCTCTCTCTCTCTCTTCCAATTCCGTCCCTTCCCCTCTTTCTCTCTCCCCCTATTAGGGTTGAGGGTGTAAAGTTTAGTGTTTAAGGTATAGGGTTGAGGTTATAGGGTTAAGTGTATAGGGAATAGGGATTAGGGTTTAGGAAATTAGGTATAAAGTTGAGAGTATAGGGTATAGGGATGAGGGATAAGGGTTTAGGGTTTATGGTTTAAGGTATAGGGCTGAGGATTGAGGGATAGTGTTTAGGTTTGAGGGTATAAGGCTAAGTGTATACGGTATATGGATTTTTGTTTAGGATATTGGGTATATAGTTGAGGGTATTGGGTTGAGGATATTAGGTTTAGGGTTTAGGATTTATGTATAAGTTTGAGGGTTGAGGGTTGAGGTATAATGTTCAGGGTTGAGGGTATGACATTAAGTGTATAGTGTATAGGGATTAGGGTTTAGGGTTAAGGGTTAAGGGTATAAGGTATAAGGTTAAGGCTTGAGAGAGTAGGGTTTTCTATTTAAGTATAGGGTTGAGGGATAATGTTTAGGGTTTAGGGTATAAGGTTGAGGGTGTAGGGTATAGAGATGAGGGTCGAGGGTGTAGGGTTTAGGGTTTAAGGTACAAGGTTGAGGTTTGAGGGATAGTGTTGAAGGTTGAGGGTATAGGGATAAGGGTATAGGGTATATGGATTAGCGTTTAGAATATTGGGTATAGGGTTGAGGGTATTGGGTTTAAGATTGAGGTTTGGGGTTTAGGGTTTAGTGTACAAGGTTGAATGTAGGGTTTAGGGTTTAAGTACAGGGTTGAGGGATGATGTTTAGGGCTTAGGTTATAAGGTTGAGGGAATAGGGTCTAGGGATGAGGGTTGAAGGTGTATGGTTTAGGGTTTAAGGTATAGGGTTGAGGGTTGAGGTATAGTGTTCAAGGTTGGGGGTGTAGGGTTAAGTGTATAGGGTATAGGAATTATGGTTTAGGATATTAGGTATAGGATTGAGGGTATTGGGTTTAGGGTTGAGGGTTCAAGGTTTAGGGTACAAGGTTTAATGTAGGGTTTAGCATTTAATTAAAGGGTTAAGGGTTAAGGGATAATGTTTAGGGTATAGGGTATAGGGATGAGGTTTGAGGGTGTATGGTTTATGGTTTAATTCTTAACCCTCAACCCTATAACCTTAACCCTCTACCCTCAACCTTAAACCCTCAACCCTAAACCCTTAAACCATAAACCCTTAAACCATCTACCCTATAGATTAAACCCTCAACCCTCAATTCTTAACCCTCATCCCTTAATCCCTCAACCCTCAACCCTTAAACCCTTAACCCTCAACCCCTATACCCTCTAACCTATACACTAGACCCTCGACCCTAATCCTTCAACCATATACCCTAAAACCTAAACCCTAAACCCTAAACCCTAAACCCTAAACCCTAAACCCTAAACCCTCTACCCTAAACCCTCAACCCTCAACCATAAACCCTTAATCCCTCAACCCTTAAACCCTCTACCCTCTACCCTCTACCCTCTACCCTCAACCCTCAACCCTTAAACCCAAATCCCTCAACCCCTATATCCTCTACCCTATACATTCGACCCTCAACCCTAATCCCTCAACCCTATACTCTCAACCTTAAACCTTCAACCCTTAAACCCTCTACCCTCTACATTAAACCCTCAACCATAAATTATCAACCCTCAACCCTCAACCTCTATACCCTCTACCCTATGCATTAGACCCTTAACCTAATCCTTCAACCATATACCCTCAAACCTATACCCTCAACCCTAAACCCTTTAACCCTAGACCCTTAAAACTTCTACCCTCTACCCTCATCCCAATACCCTCTACCCTCAACCCTAATCCCTCAACCCTATACCCTCAACCTAATACCCTAAATCATCAACCCTATAGGTCCTCCACCCTAATAGCTCAACCCTATACCCTCAACCCCTATCCCTTTCTCTCTATCTTTACATCTCACCTCTCTCTCCCTCCCTTTCTCCTACCCTCTCTAATTGTATCCATCTACCCTCTCCCTCTTTCTACGTACCTCTTGCTCAATCAATCCCTACCAATCTCTCTCGCTCCCTTTATCTATCTGTCTCTATCTCCCTCCCACTGCCTCTCCATCACTACCTCTCTCTTCAAATCCCTCTAGGGTTTAGGGATTAGGGTAAAGAGTTTTCTTGGGTTTAAGGGTTGAGGGATTAGGGTTGAGGGTAGAGGGTATTGGGTTGAGGGTAGAGATCCAACACCCTCTACCCTCTACCCTATACCCTCAACCCAATACCCTAAATCATCAACCCTATAGGTCCTCCACCCTAATCCCTCAACCCTATACCCTCAAACACTATCCATTTCTCTCTATCTATACATATTAACTCTCTCTCCCTCCCTCTCTCCTACCCTCTCTAATTATCTCTATCTACCCTCTCCCTGTTTCTACGTACCTCTTGCTCAATAAATCCCTACCACTCTCTCTCACTCCCTCTATCTATCTCTCACTATCTACCTCCCACTGCCTCTCCATCACTTGGCTTCTTTAAAAAAATGGGTCCAAGAAATGGGGTCTCCTAGTGATTTACATCACTAGGAGAACCCATTTATTGCACCTATTTTCAAATAGGTGACTATATTGCCAATTTCACTACATTGGAAAGCCAATGGGCCCACTAGCTTGCCAATTCGATGAAATTGGCAACCTAACTTTCCCTGTTTTAAAAAATGGGTCTAAGAAATGGGGTTTCCTAGTGATTTACATCACCGGGAGACCCCATTTCTTGGACCCATTTTCAAACAAGCCACTACATTGCCAATTTCACTAAATTGGCAAGCCAGTGGGCCGACTAGCTTGCCAATTTGGTGAAATTAGCAACCTACCTTTCCCTGTTTGAAAAAATGGGTCCAAGAAATCACTAGGAGACCTCATTTCTTGAACCCATTTTTTTAAATAGGCCACAAATTTTCCCATTTCAATGAATTGGCAAGTCAGTGGGACTAGCTTAGCAATTCGGTGAAATTGGAAACCTAACTTGCTTGTTTGAAAAAATGGGTCTAAGAAATGGGGTCTTTCTGTGATGTAAATCACCAAGAGACCCCATTTATTAGACCCATTTTTTCAAACAATCCACTACATTCCCAATTTCACTAAATTGGCAAGCTAGGGTAGAGGGTTTAAGGGTTTAAGGGTTAAGGGTTAAGGGGAAAGGGGAGAAAGATAGGAGTGAGTGAGTGAGAGAGAGACTTGAGAGAGGTAGAGGGGGTAGGAAGGAGAGACTTGAGAGAAAGAGAGAGAGGGAGGGAGTGGGAGAGAGATAAAGGGTATAGGGTTTAAGGGTAGAGGGTTAAGGGTAGAGGGGAGAGAGATAGGAGTGAATGAGTGAGAGAGAGACTTGGGAGACAGAGAGGGGGAGGAGGGAGATAATTGAGAGAGATACAGGGTTTCAAGTTAAGAGTAGAGGGTTTCAGGTTTAAGGGTTTAGAGTTTAAGAGTTAAGGTTTTAGGGTTTAGGGTTTAGGGTTAAGGGTAGAGGGGAGAGAGATAGAGGGAGTGAGTGAGAGAGAGAGACCTGAGAGAGGGAGAGGGGGTGGGAGGTAAAGACTTGAGAGAGAGAGAGACAGAGTGAGAGAGAGGGAGTGAGTGGGAGAGAGATAAAGGGTAAAAGGTTAAGAGTAGAGGGTAGAGGGCCCACTAGCTTTCCAATTCAATGAAATTGGCAACCTAACTTGTCCTATTAAAAAAAAGGGTCCAAGAAATGGGATCTCTCGGTGATTTACATCATTGGGAGACCCCATTTCTTAGACCTATTTTTTCAAATAGGCCACTATATTGCCAATTTCACTGAATTGGAAAATTAGTGGGCCCACAAGCTTGCCAATTTGGTGAAATTGGCAACCTAACTTGGCTTGTTTGAATAAATGGGTCCAAGAAAAGGGGTCTCCCAGTGATTTACATCACTGGGAGATGCCATTTCCTAGACCCATTTTTTCAAAAAAGCCACTTTTTATGCCCTACATAACCACCCCCATTTTGTTTTGAAACAAAATGGGTCCCCCTTCTTCTTTTGTCTTCTTTGCTCTTAGTTGTCTACCTTGATTTATGGTTTTCTTTTGTTTTCCCTTTAATTGTATCTCTTGATCTAGTTGATTTAATTTTGGTCCTATCTCAGCTTGAGTTGGTTTCCTTCTTGTTAAGAACTCAATCAAATAATCATAAGCAATATTGTATCCTATTGTGGCATATTTGGTGCTCTCCTAAGGTCTAATGGAGGCATTTGTTTTGCAGGATTGAATCACCCATCTGTGGGTATCTCTTAGGGAAGCTAGCTGAAAAGTATTCCTCAATTCAAAAGGTCATAAAATCTCATAAGGCAAGAGTCGACAGGACTTTCCTCATGTCTCATCGACTGGTGGATTGGATTTGTCCTTTTGGAATCCAAAGGGGTATTAGAACTACAAGATTATGATGGCTTTACATGCTGTTTACACTCACAAATTTGTCAGATGAGTTCCACCATGAGCATATTTTCCCCATATGTAACCATCTTGCATTATGGATTCCATCAAGTCTGAATGCTTCACATTGTGGATTCTCTCGGCATGAGATTATCTGGGTCTCCTTGACCCATGATGCATTCTGTTAAATATGCCTCTATGTTGCCTATCAGTGAGACCTTCAGATTGTCACGGCGAGTGGAATCCACATACAAGCATCTATCGGCAAGACATAGAGATCATCCCGACAACTACAAGTTTCCCCATCGACATGAAAGTTTCTTTCAGGGAAAGGTCTCAGTGAGATCTGTATGTCTCACCGACTGGCTACATTGCAAACACATATCGATAGGAGATTTTCACTTCAGAAAGAAGTATCAACGACTTCTTTATGTCCCACCGACTACCACTGACTGGGCTAGCACTTTCAGAAAGAGTTGTATCTTCAGTATGTGATCTTTCCGAAAGCTTCATGTCTCACCGACCACTGATAAGGATATGCCTTTCGGTGAAAAGCTTCCATGGCAGAGAGATGTCTCGGCAAGCTCGCAATGTCCTACCAACCGCCCACAAAATAAACCCCTCGATAAGACTCAAGTGTATCGGGGTAGTGTCTCACTGAGCGGCTCCAGTCACACTGACATGGCATGAAGGGATTCTACCAGTGGTCATCGGTGAGAGAATCAATAAGGCTCAGAAACCCAAAAGTGAACACGTGGAGTTTCTTTCGGCGAGGACATAAAGTATCAATGGGATGTCTCCCCGACAAGGGAATGTTACAGTGACACATATGAAACTAAAGAATATGCATCAGTGTGACTACAGGGAGGTCATGGCGATAACATAAGCTCGCCAAAGGATGATGCCCTCGGCATAATGTTTGGCCGAATGAAGAAAGTCACACCGAAGAAGGTTGTCATCGGTAAGAATGGGATAAGCTCGGTAAGGTGTCTTACCGACATGAGAATCTTTCCAATAAGAATGGGCTAGGGGAGAAAACAAAATGGGTTGCCATAAGGTCTCCCCGACCACAAGGTGTCACAACGACAAGATGTCCCTTGAGGGAAAAGAAAAATTGTGCTCAGCGTAAAGTCTCGGTGAGGACGAAAGGTTTTTCCGACATAAATTAATATCGGCATAGGTCTTGCTGATCCATAGGAGTCTCAACGGAATGAAACGACATCAGCAAAGAAAGATTTCATCGCCACGAGGTCTTCATGATTAGATGATGTCTCACCGATAGGACGTGCCTTCGGGGAGAATGAATGCATTCGGAGAAACTTTTGGGCGACTCTGAGGTGTCTTGGTGAAAGCAAAAGGGCTTCGCTATGAGGTCACACTGACATCGGTGGGTCTCACCAACACCATTTCTCCCTTCGGTATGATGAAGTGAGGTCGGGGTAGGGTGTTCCCGAAGAAGAGAAGTCTTCCCGACATGAAAGATGAGCTCACCAAAGGGGCATATGGTCTCGCCATGACGTCCCACGAATGTGAAGAAGTCTCCCAAAGGTTAAATAAGCTTGAGCTCGGGAAGAAAAGGATGACATCACCAAAAGATCTCCCCAACCTAGCGGAGTCTCACTGACATGAGGAAGCTTTCCCAAAAGTTTAGGGTTCGGCAGAACGTCTCGCCGACTTGCGAGTGTCACACCGAAAGAACACGTGAGCTCGGGGAAATGGAAGGAACTCGAGGAGATTCTGAATGAATGGACAGGGTTCGGCAAGATGTCTTGCTGACCCGGTGATGTCTCGGCGACATGGGGGAAGCTTTCACTGACATGAGGAGATCTCGGTGTAATCTCTCACAGAATTGGTGAAGTCTGGCTGATGTAGAATGGACTCGCCGAGAGAAGAAGGGCTTTGCCATGTGATCTTGCCGAAAGAACGCAGTCTTGCCGATAGGTTTTGTGAGCTCAATATGACTTCTACAGCCCACTGAAAGGTCATACCGACTTTCTTGTGTCATGTCGATAATTGCATAATGGTGAAATTGTATCAAGGAGACACTGATGGTGTCTCACCGACATGCGATACCGTTTGAACCACCTTTGACTGCCTGAGGGGCTTGTGTGGCGTATTCCCGACCAATCAGACGAAGCCAAAAGAGTAATTCATTGGTTCCTTTGACCTATTGACTATTCCTACGAGGGAAGATGAGTAGAAGGAAAGCAAGATGGATTCATTCTGAGATCAAAAGGTGATGGATCGACTCGGGTGAAATGTTCAAATCTATAGGGAGGCCCGATGATGCTTCTTGAAGATAGTCAATGTACAAAGGAATCCAAAATGTGAAGGAGGCCATAAGAATGAAGAAATCACGAGTCACAGGGGACAACTGTATGGTCTACTGGCAGAGGTGGATTGGTATTAATGGCAAAATGCTTTTGAGCATTCCAGACAGATTTCAGAAGGAGTTCAAGGATGGACACGAAGCCCTGAAAGTAAATACTATAGCTGCAAAAAGATCTATAGATCATTCCCAGAGCAATATTTCATCAACATGGATAGCAGGGCTTCACATTGAATGCAGTATTGACCCTCTTCAGAAAAATATCAGAACCAACCCTTCTGAATGCAGATATTTTTGTCAAACCCTAATACAGGGACAACACATTCTTTTGATATATTCTATATATATGGCCTTCTGGCATTTTTGTAAGGGTTAGAACTTTTAAGATAGTTAGATTTTAAAAGAACCAAGGGAGAAAATAGAAGACACAGTGTTAGAACAGACAGTTAGAAGAAAATCTAGGAGTTAATTAGTCAACAAAAGGAGGTAAAGTTGCATCTTGATTCTTAGTAATGAGAGCTTATTTTGTCTTCTTGTCTGATAGTTAGATTCAGTATTGGCTGTAATGTATTTTTCAAAGTCCTCTAGTGTAGTTTGGAAGCAGTCTAGAGTCACAGATTATCTGTGCACTGGTGATTGTGCCAGCTTTGTAAATATTGCTTATCTATTGTAATAATAGTAGAAGCAATCATATTTTAATCTATTTCATATTATGTTCCTGAGTCGCATTTGTCTACAATTAATCATTTGATTTGAGAACCTTTCAAGGATTGAAATCTTATTTTGTGTTTAGTTGAAATGGCAACTAGTACTCTATTGTGGAAATCAACACTGTGAATGAAGGAGGTTGTGTGTAAATCACAAGTTTACTTTGTCCTACACTTTTAGTTAACAAAATCCTTGAAAGCTAGCAAATCTGGTTAAGTTAGACTAATTGTCATTGTTTTCTATTTCAAAGCTCTGATCTATCTTTTGTTGTTTCTTTAAAAACCCCAGTTAGATTACGTTCTATTTCTGCTTGATTTTAGAACTATCCAAAAGCTCAACACCACCAAGCCCCTTAAACATTACTGTTACATTGACCAATTGAGTAACATTAGCATAGTTGAGAACCAACTACAAAAACCTTGGGAGCTAAGGTATCCATGTGATCATCTTTCTCTTTTAGGAGAAGTAGAGTAACAATATTTTGTTTACATGTTGCTATGCCACTTGGACCACCAACAGATCTGGCGCTAGAAGGAGGGCCTAGAAGGGAAAACTAGATAAAGTTAGATTTTTCTCCCTAGAAAAGCCCCATAGAGTTCTTCGATCAATTGAAAATCCACCACCTCTGATAGAACTCAAGACCCCAATAAGACACAAGAGTCACAGGACTGGGTCAATCATCACACCACCCTTATCAGCCCCACTCACTCCACCAAGATTTTCACCAATACCCCAGTGGGTATCCATCAATCCACCATCCAATCCATCTCAATTTCCATCGCAACTAGTTCTACCCATCCAACAGCTAGCTCAACCCCCACCACCACCACCAATGGCATTATTTCAGAATAACCCCTCCCCATTAGGAACTATTCCTGGAGGTTTTCGTGACATGCCTAAGAACCTTGAGAAATTTTTTCCTAAGTATATTCATGGTGAATCAAGTAGTGTTGAAAAGCACATACAAGCCTTTAAGGATGCTTGTACTAGGGATCAGATAGCTCACCATGATGTAGTATGCATGTTTTTTCCTTATTCCCTAGGGGATATGGCATACACCTGGTGTCTTAGTCTTCCTCAGCATTCTATTCTGAGTTGGACAAACCTAGAAAATGCTTTCATCAGTCAGTTCTGAATCTATGTTGATCCAGCTCTTTTATATCACCAATTTGCTACCATCAGGAAGGAGCCACGTGAATCCTTTCCCATGTTCAATACCAGGTTTCAATGAATGTATAGGATATTGCAAGACCCCTATCTAGTTACCAAGAATAGTGTCATTCAAGCATACTTTAGGGTTATAGACCCTGTGCTAGGTTTGTTCCTGCAAAGGACTTATCAACCAGTTGATATTGATTCCATATCCAAAGTTTATCATTTGGCTATCAAGCTGCAACAACAAATTAGTTCTCAACAAGGGAGTTTGGGAGGAGGTTTCCCTTCAATAGGATATCAGATGCATAGCCCAACTCCTCTATTCAATACTGTCTTGGGGATGTATCCTTCCCACTACAAGGCTATATCCGAATTGCAAACTCAGCTTCCTATTCCATTCTTTTCCAATGGAACTCCCGACTTCTTTCAACAATCACAGATTCCTCAAGGTCCCCATGGTCATCATAACCAGATTGGAACCCCAAGTCAAGTTGATCAGCCACCTGTTGCTAAGGGTGTGGAAAGTGAAAAGACAGTTCAACTTACGAATGAGGTAGAGACCTAAAAGAAAACACTGTCTTAAGTTACAAATGACATGGCCTAGCTTAGGTTGAACCCCCTCAAAATCAAGGTAGCTACCCTAATCAAAGCAGCAACAATTAGGGTACTTATCATAATAACAAAAATTATGGCCAGAGAGGTTATCAAGGCAAAAATTCTTCTAACCAAGGCTATCAAGGCCAAAATAGAGGATACAACCAGAGACCAAACAACAATCGACAATGGAACATAGGGCCCAATAATGGTGGAGTTCCTCACAATTATCAAGCTAATGAGGAGAGGTCACATACTACAAATGTGGCTGATCTGAATTTCATGACTAACTGATGCAGGCTGCATGATACTTCAACTCAGTCTGAGGTAAACTACCCTGAAATGGAGAAAGTAGTCAAGATAGCATAGGCAGATGCTCATACCTTCCAAGGGAATTCAAATAAAGGAGGTGATTCAATAGATACAACAATGGCTTATGACCTCTTTGAAGAAGAAACCTCATTCCCAATGCAAGGTGAAAATGAACTAGAAGAAGACATGTATGATGCCCAAGCTTTCCAGAAAAAAAGACACTTCCTAAGGAACCAAAATAAGGGCCCATTCACTACATCAACACCTCCCAATCACATGGTGCCTCCAAATCAGAGTGCTGACAACAATCCTCCTCCACCAAAAGGCCCATCTGACTTCCATAACACAGGTAATTCTTTTGGTGTTTCCAAAGGTAATGCAAGCTATAACACAAAATTTGACATTATTTCTGAGATGCAGAAACATAAAAATTCTTTGTCATACTTTGACATCTTAAAGTGGTGACTTGCCCAAAGAGAGATAGTGCTAAAGGCTTTAGAACAAGCTAATAAATCAAAAGTGAAAAGCTAGGTGACACTTGCTACAAACATTAATACAACCTTGTACAAAAACAAGGTAGGTACCCCACCATTTCTTCTAAGTTTAAGAATTTGTGGGAAGAATCTACATAATTGTCTGCTAGATTTAGGAGCTTCAGGCAATGTTATGCCATTTTCTATATGTAAGAAGTTGGGATTAAACCCTGTTCAAACAAACAAGAAAGTTATCCAACCTGACAAGACAGAGGTTAATGTAGTGGGGGAATTGAGGAACTTACATGTGCAAGTAGGGTCAAACCCTAGGAATCAAACTACTATAGATGTTCAAGTGGCAAATATTCTTGAGACCTATGGTATGCTGCTGAGCAGGGATTTGATGAAAGGCATAGGGGGATACCTCTCCATTGACTTCTCACACATGTGGCTACCATGGAGAGGAATTCCTACTCAGATTAGGATTGAAAGTGAACCTCGCCTCTAGCATGTCATCACTGAATATGATTGCCCCAATGAGGTAGCCTATTTTGAAGTCGGGATAGGGGTTTACCAAAGAGAAGAAATCTTAACCCTTTCAGTCCTTGATTCTAAAGACATGCCAATACAAAAATTCCATGATCCCTTGGTTAATGAATATCAGCATGCTCTGATTAGGAAGCTACAACAAGATAAATTGATCTTAGGAGGAGATACCAATTTACAAAGCCTTCTACTCCCTAATTGGTGCAGGGTACATTACCAAAACCACTCTGAACTGACTTGTCAACCTTGTATTGACTCTTTAGATCATGTTTCTCAAGCTAAAAAGACTAGCCCAAGGCACTTTGAGAAAGTTACAGATCACTTCTCATTTGAAGCCAAGGAAGCGACAATGCTGACTAGGGATAGTATACTTCCAAAAGAAGTTCCTTCCCAAATTGAACCTACCCTAGACACATTCCTGAATCAGCATAATAATGAAGAGCAAATCCAACGTTTGTTTGGCACTCCCTCACCTACAAATGTACCAAAGCCCAAGGGGTTAACCAAAAGCACAATTGATTGTCAAAAGGGTAGCCATAGGCTATCTGATATAGCTGAGCAGGACTTGGAAAGTGTACCTAAAGAACCTATAGTGCATCCTTTCCCTATGTCTGATACAAAGGATCAAAGAGCCCCACCTTTGGCTAACCCTATCCAAAGGCCTACAAAAACTTCAAAAGAACCAACCCCAGCTGATGATCAACTATGGACCCTCGTGTTTGATGGATCTAAATCCAAAATAGGTTGTGGTGTTGGAATTGAACTAACCAGCCCCAAAGGAAAAACCTTCTTTGCTTCTTATAGGTTGCAATTTGGATGCACTAATAACGAGGCAGAATATGAAGCTCTTGCTCGAGGGTTGATGTTTTCACATAAGAAGAAGGTCACTGCCTTGGTGGTCAGAGGAGATTTGGAAATCCTTATCAAGAAAGTACACAGCCAATACATGTGCCACAACAGAAGGCTAGCAGCCTATAGAAATCGGGTATGGAACCTGATTGAAGACTTTGATGCTTTCGGAATTAGCTTAATCCCAAGAGAACAAAATCAAATAGCTGATTCACTAGCTGTTGTTGCAAGTACCCTGGAACCCATGCAAGGCTCCAAGATCAAGAAATTTTTAGTGGAATTGATATCCACCCCTGCTGTTCTTGATAATGTTAGGAACTTTCAAGTCTTTGATGATGATCGCCATATTCTTGCTTTTCTAGCAAGCTCAGATGTTTTTGAAGGACAAATTATTGATGAGTCCAACAGGAACCAAGGAGATTGGAACCCTAAAGAATTTGATACAGAAGGGGTCCTCCATTTAAAAGGAAATAGCATTCCAAAGGGAATGGTGGCCTTGGAAAGGATTTTTGATTCAGACCCTAGGGCTCGAGAGAAGTTGTCAACTAAAGGCAAAGGAAGTGAATATGCAATGGTTAACCTAGTTGATTCTAGCCTTGAAAGAAGTGTTTATATAGGGAAATCTTGCCCTGAGGAAATAAGAAAAGACATACTGAGGGAACTAAAGAAGAATATTGCTGCAATAGCTTGGGGATATGAGGACTTAAAGACATTTGATGCTTCCGTTATGACTCACACTATCCCCTTGAAGCCCG
>VDFB02063658.1:0-10481 GCA_007258455.2 Sequoia sempervirens | reverse complement strand
AACTTATCCTTGTGACTTTTCATAATATTAACCTGCTATGTGATATATCTATGTTAATTTTACATGTGATTGAATGAATGTTATTCTAAGGTAATTATGGATACACAATTTTTTTGTGCACGCTAATGTCATTATGTAGGTTCACATTAAAATGTCAATATAAATGAAGCTTGCAAAGTGGAAGAAGTTCATGCCAGCTAGCTAGTTGCTAAGGAAATAAAAAAGATGGTCATTAAAGAGGTCAATGGAGGGAAACTCCCAGCTCATGTGGAAGTTGTAACTTACCTTTTAAATGATCATGTTTGTTATTTGATCAAATCTAGGAGGTGTTGTTGTGCTGGATTCTTGTTGACGCAGGTTTGCTTTGACTAAATCTAGTGCATGCATAACTTCCTCCCTCTTTTCCATGCTTTCAATAAATGGCATCCTCCTATTATGTTGGAGTCAACTACCTAGTTAGTTAAGGTTAATTAGAAGCTTTTACCAATGTTCAGATGCCCCTTTTCACAAGGTTGGATGTTTTGAATTGTACTTGCATTTTCAATTTCAAGTAATACAGTCTTATTGCCAATATGATGTAATCATGTTTTCAAGGAATAAAATGATATTCTTATTTGCTGCATTTGAGTTAGCTTAAGGAAGACTCATTCAAGGGGGCCCACTTGGTGAGAATTCCATCCATTTAGTTTAATAACTATTTTTTGTTCAGTAATTAGTTTCGGTCTCAACAGTTGTTTGTTCCTCCAACCATTGGAACATTGTTTTGTTATTGTTCCTGTAGCCAAGGAAGACATAGTAACTTCTTGTCTGTTTGCAAAGATTTCTATTTCTTTCATCCATTCTAGTTCAGTTGTTGATGCTTAGTTTAGTTGATAATTCATGCTTAGCACTTAAGTTAATCTCTTTCCAACATTTCATTTTCAATACTGTTTCCTTTCTAGTTATAAAGTAAGGATGACTACAGTTGAGTCCCAGTGCACAGACAGTGTTGACCCATTTCAAGTTTACGTCCCTGGGTTGGCAATAAAATGAACCTTCATGATGAGCAAGATAACTACTTAGTGAAGATATTTAATCTCTAAGTTATAACTTTAAGGGCTTAGTTATTGAACCATTAGAGGAGGGCAACAGTTTGATTGATGGAAGGTAAAATCTTGTGAAAGTAAAATGTAACCTACATATCTATTTGGATAAGTGTTAATGATGGCTTTCACTTGTACTATACTAATGAGTTCAAGAAAAAGGATGATGGTAAGTTTAAGAACTTAGAAATAATCAATATTCTTAATATTTTTTTCTCATAGATGTTGATGCTAATCCAACTATCTACTTGAAAATTTTATTTTCCAAGCAAAATATAAACTAGGAGATAAGATGGGATATCTAGATGAGATTATGGTTGATATTGGTTGTTGGTGGGTTGATTTTTTTTGTTGTTGATGATGATGTTTGTCCAAATTTAAATTAGGTATCTCTAATGTTGGAGTATAGGACCACTGAGAGGGGGGTGAATTAGTGGTCTAATAAAACTAATTTCAAAATTCAACACACCTGATTACACAAAGTCTCTATATGTTGTATGTTATCAAAATCATAAAGATGTGCACATCAGAATACCACATTTAAATTAGGAATGATCAACCATGAAAAAAAAAACACATCATCAAGAAGAATCAAGACACATGATTTATGAGTGGAAAAACCCTAAAAGGGTGAAAAAACCACTCTGAACAATTGCTTTATTAAGCCATAGTATCCAAAAACTTGTTGTTTACAACTTGTATACATCACTAGCAATACAACAAGCATCACTGGCTATCAATCATCCATTTGCCTCATTAGCTGATTCCTATGCCTCACTGGAAAATAACACAAGTCTCACTTGTTGATTCCTATGCCTCACTAGCAAAACTCCATGTCTCATAGACACTCTTCAAAAGGAAATAATAAAATATAGAGGGTTACTCTGTTTCACTCCAAATTAATGCTCTATAAAAGCTTTAACACAAATTAACAAAGTATTTTTACACCAATCTCACATACAACCATCTCTCATGCAACCATCATGTCTTCAAACTCTGACAAAACCTAGCTTTATCTCAACACATTGAAGTTACAATTCAAAAAAATTCATCCATTTTTCTGCAATCAGTATACTTTGTTTATGAGAGATTCACCACCTTGAATACCAAGCTCATTTCATTTCAAATACAAGATAAATCAGACACTAGGTTCAAGAGAACATGCAATTCTAAATTCATTATTCTTAAATAGGATATTTTGAATTCACCATTCTTGAACTTGCAATTTCAAAGAAGCTCAATTACTATTTTGCAATCACCATTCTTTTCAAAAGAGATCAATTCCCATTCTTCTCAATCAAAATACTATTCAACCTTATCACAACAAACCTTAATCATTTGAAAAAAATAATGCATTGATTCATTTTGCAATCTTTATTTTTTGTTCATGAAAGATTCATTGCATCAAAAACTAAAAATAGTTTAAGACATCTCTATCAAATACACTGTACTCTTTATTTTCTTATTGTACCTTTTGTCTTCATATTCACTGTCCACTATTGAAACTCCAAATAGAATATTTATCTTCAAACCAAAAATATTTTTTTCTCAACATCACGCATACCCAATCCACTCTCCATGCAAAAGACAAAAAAAAAACATTCCTTTAGAATTGGCACCAACCAAATATCCACCAATGAGTCTTCACATTTAGAATAGAAACAAAAAATGTAAAAGTCATTGAGATGTTTTCTCTCCCGTCAAAATAGCTACACCAAGAAATACACATTGGAGGATTTAAATATAAACCCTTGATCCTTCTTTACCGCCAACACCAACTTTAAAATACAACCATTGATATTTGTTTGAATGAATTTCAAAAGATTCTTAACCTGCTCAAAAAGTTAAGCTAAATGAAGAGGCCGGTAGAAGGATGATTTAGAACCCTTAAGCAAGTCACTTTATTTATAGGTGACTGGTGACTATAATTCACCTTCATATTATAACAAAATTTTACTAAGTCTTTTAACCTACTTTACAAATTATAAACCCTAGACTTAGAGACTTAGGGTTTCAATAATTAAGTCTTTTAGATTCCATTTCACCTTCAATTGCCGCCTTTTGAATTAAGCCTTTTGAATACTTGACATTTGATACCTTGATGCTCATTGATACTTTGAATGTTGTGAATCTTGGTAATATTTTAAACCTTTGAACCTTGAATATGAACTTATGACATCAACATACATGTACCCAACATGAGAAAGAACCTTTGATAATGCTTGAACATAAACTTTGAATGAATACCACTGATCTACCTTGAAACAAAAATTTTGAGCATTGTATTAAGACAACATAAAAAACACTTTCTTGAAGATCAATGATTTGCAAAGATAAATCAATCTCCAATATTCATCAATATTTGACAAATAAAGATCAAGTGCCTTTTGAAGAATTGTTGTATCAACTCAACTTGTATCGTGAACTTGGATGCAAAGAATGAACATCACCAATCCATGTCAGCACTGAAACAACCACTTTACTATGAAACAACTCCTTTACACTTATGAATATAAAGTCTTGTCATAAACATTAATGAAGTATGAAGACCAACAAGAATAGAGTAAGCAAAGTAAGCTTCCACCACACATCCATGTTCAATGGATCATAAATGCATCTTCCAATGAAGTAGAAGGTGAACACCAAGTGAACCTCCTAAAATCAATGTCAAGTAGCTCTATGAAGCAACACTATCTTTCAAGCAATCTTAAGCAACATCTATATTACTTTTATTGTGAAGCAACACAAACATGAAACACCTTTGCTATCATGAACCTTTCATGAAAAACCCTTGAAATCATATGCACCTTTGACTTTGAGGCCCTCTCTATCTGACCATCAATTACACACCTTTGACATCAATGAAAAAATAATGCCACTGCCAACACCTAAAATTCCAAGGAGAAATGGTATGAAATGGATATTAATTTTTTGTTGTTGTTTGAATGATGAATGTTGGTTGCAGGTTTTTTGTACTAGAGGTCTCATATCCTAGGTCTATGTGCTCAGTGACTCTAGAAACTAAAAATTGGAGTATTCTAGAAAACTTTTACATAGTCAAATGTGCCATTGTAGGTTTCAAAGGAATTACTATGGATTTCAGATACATTAATGTAGGTATCAAATGTACCAAACTAGGTTCAAATTTGTCACTTTGAATTTAAAATATGTCACTATGTTTATCAAAGGAATCACTATATTTATCAAAGGTGTCATTGTACTATCATATGCATGACTATGTGAAAAGTGGGTTTCAAACTCACATAACAAGTTTACAATGTCTCAGATCATATGTGTTGAAGTAATATCAAATGTGTCAATCTGTAGATATCAGATGTGTCACTACACATATCAAATGTAGTTCAGTATAATTAGATACATCAAAGGATAATAAAATGTGTTAAACAATAATGAGATGTTTCACTATAATAGAAAATATGTCAAAGTAACAATAAAATATACAATTATATGACTATAGCTAAAATTTTGTAAGGGTTTGATTGATTTTGACCAATTTTAAGAAGTTGTAATACTAATTTTGACTTGTTTTGATTGGAAAGAGAAAAAATAGAAGAGAATAGTAGCAAACTGAATCCAAGGTATGGTGTGATTGGTATTCACGAGTCTTCACAATAAAAACATGTAAATAATTATAGCTTAGAGATAGTACTAAAAATTTAAAAGTGTGTCACACTAGTGTGGTTCCAAGCAATAAAATATCATAGGATTGTGCATACACACTCCACTCTCAAGATGGAATATCTAGGTCTCTAGTGGCACAAGGACTCACCTTCCTCCTTCCCTTGTAGTTTTTTACACCTCCAAAGAAATTTTTATCTCTCCTCAAGATGGTGCATGTTGAGAAACTTAAAGCATGATACTATATCTTGCACCATAACTAGATTAACGACTACTGGTCTTAGGTCTCTAAAAATAAGGTCCACAGTGGTTCCAAGAATAGTGATCCCATTTAAAATGCCTAAGATGAGGAGGTCTCCCCTCTTCTCCTCACCACATAAGTCCCAATGTATTGAGAGTTTGGAAACTTGGCTTGAATGACATTGGCCACACCTAGAGGTAAAAATTTCATTCTCTCCCTTTTATATACCCAACCGCTAAACATGGTTGAGGTTTCCCTTGGGGTGATAAAATACCCAATTAGGCCTCCTAATGTAAAATAAAAATAGTATGCTAGTGTTTCTAATTCTTAGGATCACATAAAGTGCAAGGGAAGAGCATACTTTGATAGTACTCTTTGGGTGTACTTGAAATGTGTAAACTAAGAGTGCTTTTGATCTCTAAGATCACACAGTGCAAGGAGAGAGAACACACAATATAAGTTCACTAAACATGGCATAGAATTTATTAATTATCCCAAATGAAGTGTAAACTATGCTATAAATCAAATAAATTGATTTTTTTTCTTTGCTTAGATACATCATTAGTATGTTTTTACCAATTTTCTCCCAATGTTAAATGAGGTATGTGGGTCCCATCGAGCATGCCAGAATGTGAGTAGATAAATAGATGATTCTAATCATTTGAATTCGAATGATAAGAAAGTTACCTAATCTGAATAGATCATGTGCACAATTAAAAATGAAAGCAATAATAAGAATGTAAATCAAATCAATTAATCTACTTTACCTCCACTAAAATTGCCTAGTCTTACTCCATTGTAAAGTATAATATTATGCTATCTAGTATGATATATGTATTACTCATAAAACCTTAGCATAACCTTGTTAACTGATTGAATGATCAACAAATGATTGATTTATAGTTTTTAGAATATTGGATCAATGATGTGAGATGTTAAATGAGATCAATGGATGAGGATTGATAAGAGATCACGAGGAAAATGCATGAGGCTAAATGGAGAGATGAAGTAGAGTGAGTGAGAGTAAACCAAGGTGGAAGTTCAATCAACACACTAATTTTAGTAATGATCACTATATTTAGCTTTGGTCTCTAAATTTAGGATTAGAAGAATAAATCTAGGATTGGATATAATTATCAAATAAATAAAATATATACAAGTGGTCCCTTAGCAGAATACATGGAGAGAGGGAAGAGTAGTGGGAGTGGGGGTTTGAACTCTTTGAAGGGAGAGGGAGCTATAGTGTCTGATTTAGATGATGATGACACAGATGGCTAGCTTCTAGTTTTCATCTCCTTTGTCATTCATAGGCGGTTGGGTTTTTGGGTTGTGTCTAGTTGCGTGGCTAGTGTTGTTGGTTTGCTTCTCCACTTTTTGTTGTCTTCTTCTGTTGCTTTTGTGTTGTGAGAAATCCTTGTTGGTGTGTGCTTTGGGACCCTTGTAAGGGTTTTGTCAGTGGTTTTCTAGGGTTAGAAGAATAAATCTAGGATTGGATATAATTAAAAAATAAATAAAATATATACAAGTGGTCCCTTAGCAGCACACATGGTGAAAGGGAAGAATGGTGGGAGTGGGGGTTTGAACTCTTCAAAGGGAGAGGGAGTTGGAGAGTCTGATCCAGATGATGATGACATGAATGGTTGGCTTTTGGTTTTCATCTACTTTGTCATTATAGGTGGTTGGGTTTTTGGGTTGCAGTTGGTTGCGTGGTTGGTTTTGCTGGTTTGCTTCTTTGCTTTTCTTTGGCTGCTTCTGCTACTTTTGGGTTGCAAGCAAGCCTTGTTGGTGTGTGCTTTGGGACCCTTGTAGGGGTTTTTTTAGTGGTTTGGTCTATCTTTAGCTCTGACCAACGTGGGGGAAAATGGGGTGGTTCTTGTTTTGGCCTAGTCCTTGACTCTTCTCTGCATTGTTTCCCCTTGCCCTCCTAGGCCTTTTTTGTTACTTGTTGCAGCTTGTTGGCTTATGGGTTTTGAATGCATTATCATTGGCTATCTTTTTGCATTTTCTATGTTGTTGGGTTGTGGCCGGTTGCTTGGGCGGGGTTGTTGTTTGGCTTCCTCACATTTTGTTGGCTACTTGTGCTTCTTTTGGGTTGTAGGGTAGCCTTGTTGGTGGGTTCTTTGGGCCCTTTGTGGGGGTTTTTTCAACAAAATGACCTATCTTTAGCTTTGACCGGTGTGTTGGTGTGGATGGGGTGCTTCTTATGTTGGCCTTTTCACTGATTTTTCTCTACATTGTTCCCCCTTGACCCTCTAGGCTCTCTTTGTTGCATGATGTGGATGTTTGGATGTGGAGTTTCTGTTGCTTTATCTTTGGTTAGCTGGTGGTTTCTTTGTGGTGCTAGGGTGTGGTTGGTTGCATTGGTGCTGCTAGTTTTCTTCCTCACAAATTGTTGGCTACTTGGGCTGCTTTTGGGCTACGTGAAAGCCTTGTTGGTGTGTGCTTTGGGTCCCTTGCGAGGGTTTTGTCATTGGATTGGTCTATTTTTAGCTCTGATCGATGTGTTGGGGTAGATGGTAAGCTTCTTGTTCTGTCCTTTTCTCTAATTCTTCTCTGCATTGTTTCCACTTTCCCTCCTGGGCTCTCTTTGTTGCATTTCATGGATTGTAGGTTGTTGTTTTTTTACTGCTTTGCCAATGACTAGCTGTTGGGTTCTTTGTTAACCCAATATTCTCTATGGTTTATGGAAGTATTTGTGGCCTCTTTTGTGATTATGAAGCTTATGAGGAAAAAAGGGGGGATTATTATTTATTGGCAGAAGGCTTTCTACATTTTTCATTTAATGATCTATGTTTTGATTGGTACTAGCTTATTGGTGGCTGGGATATGCTTATTGTCTTTTCTTTGGACCTAGTTTTGTGAGTTGATTGTTGTGTTTTCTGCTTCTTCCTGTTGGTACTGATGCTTATGATGCTAAGGGATGTTGGGTTATCCCATTCTTTTGAAGTTCCTTTTTGTTGGGATTCTTAGTTGGTGTCTCTTATTGAGGAGGACATTTTTCCTCTTGAGGTGGAGATGGATGTTGGTGGGTTGGCGGGAAGATCTCCTACCTTTTTTGGGTTCTTATTGAGGAAGAGCTTTTTTGGGTTGGAGATTTGTGGCTTTGGTGGTAAGGGGTTTCTCTTCATCCTCTCCTTTAGAGGTGGAGGTTGGGTTGGTTGATCAGGTGTAATGGTGTTGCAGGGAAGCTAATGTTGGGTGTGTAGATTAGTGTTGCACATAAGTTGTTGTTTTACAAATTTTAACTGTGTGGGGTTTGATGGTGATCTACACCATTAAAATGTTTGTCTCTCTTGGCTCAATGGTGTCTTTTCTAAGTATTTGGTTTGCTGACACATGGCTCATTCAGGTGGTGCTCTCTATTTTTTTGGGATCAAAAATGGGTTTTCTGAGTAATTGGTTTGTTGAAGCTTGGTTGATTTAGGTTGTGCTCAAGTTTATTTATGGGTTTAAGGCCTCTTTCAAAACCTTCTTGTAAAAGGGTTTAAGGCCCCTTCAAAACCTATTTCATGCAACTTTTTTTCTCGTCTTTCTCTTTATGGTTGTTGTTGTTTTGGTTGTTGATGGTCTGTGTATTATTTTTTAGGTAGCCCTCTCTTTGTTCGGGTTTTAGGTCCTATTGATGGGTGTTTTAGCACTTTCTCAACACTGGCAGTGCATAGGTGCACTACCTCTCTTGAAATGCAATCTCCAACAACAAGTTGCTGATATTTACCCCAAGGTCTCTCGGGTGTTAGGCCATGACTTACTTGGAATATCTCAGTTGTTTTAATGTGATCTTGCTGGTAATCACAGGGCAGACTTATGTGAGTTAAGTTGGAGTAGAATTGGTTCTTCCAATGGAGTTCTTAAGATGGGAGAGTGATTGCACAATTGTTGTAGGTTCAAACAACAATCTAAAACTCCCATTTTAGCTTCAGATTTGGCTTTACAATGTGTAATGAACCTTGTTGAAAGTCACTATTAAAAAAGGAAAAAGAGCAGGGAAGAGATGAAGTTCCTAGACTTGAAACTAGCAATGAATAGTGATAATGGAGGACCCTACAGTGGACAGCCTTCCCAAAACAAAGTTCCACTTAACCAAATTAAAGTACAGTCTCATGAAACCTGTGCAATCTTCTAAGGTCTGCAGATTTTCAACCTTTCATTCACCATAAAGCATGAACAAGAGATAGAACTTAAGGGAAACATTCATATAATGTTTAGACTAGCTTTACACTATAGTTTATCAGCAATAAACAACAAAAAGCATGAAGAAGGAAGGGCATCAACACAACAAAATTCTTGAAAACCAATGAACAACATTAACTAAACTACTAAAGTAAGCTAGAACATAAAGAACAACAAAGTTAATCTACTCAAATTCACTAACTATGAGAAGAAGAATCATGCAACATAAATTTGGAACTCAAGAATCCACCAAGTCAATGAACTTCTATTAAAATTCCAGCAACATGTCTTTACAACAACTCAACTCTCTCTTGAAAATGAGAGGAAACCCCCTATTTATAGTGTTCAAAAAGTGAAATGAATGGCTAATATTTAATCTCATTGTCTGGACAAGATTCACTACAAACTAGGGTTTCACCTACCCCCAAATATATTACAATTTAAAATTATATCCTTGTCATTTAGTCTATTTTTTCCTCTATTGAGCATCACTGTAGCTCTTTTGTCTTTTTTTTTTATTTCTCTTTGTTGTAGCTACTTTGTGAGGAATTCATCATCTATCACAGGATTTCCTTCATTCCTCTTTGTAGTGGTGTATTCCAAAAACTTGTCAATCAAAGCCTAGAGCTTGTCCCACTCCAATATGTCTGATTGGATCACTTGAAAGTTCAACCTCTTGGATTTGCTCGTGAGATCATCCCAGTCCCTGTCATACTTTTGTGCATTCTTTACTACCTACTCAGATTGAGCGAAGGCTCATACAACGAAACCTATAAAATTAGGCATAAGCGCATCTGTGGTCCTGTTTTCCATCTTCTTGTGAAAGTATGGATTTATTTTCTCTGGGTCTAGCTCGATGGCAGACACATTGAAGTCTATCATCAGCCTTAGATACTCATCATAGGCTGCCCTGGCCTCCTTGATCCAATCAATTTCCAACTCCAACTCATGGAGTGCTCGTTCCAATACTTCCTTTATGTGGTCTAAGATTACCTTCCACATTTCCATGAACCAATAATCATCTTCTACCAAAGAAAACTCCTTTTCCTGGGATTTATCAGGTATCTTAAGAATAGCCTCAAGCTTGGGGTATGTGATTTTGTATAGCTCTGGGAAATTGGTGCAGAATTTCCTTATTCCCTCGATTATCTTTTGCACCTCTAGGAACTTGTTTGTTGTCTTGATAGCATGGCCTATGCCCATGTTTCTGTTGTAGAGGACTTATCAGAACCAGTCCTCTGTGGCCTTTGTCCAATTCTTTCTTTTTTCCAATTGGTCAATGTGGTCTTTGGACAACAATTGCGGCGATGCCGAGGATGTGGTGGGGAGCTCTTCAATTGATGACCACT
>VDFB02063657.1:0-13755 GCA_007258455.2 Sequoia sempervirens | reverse complement strand
ATGGCGTGTTTTGATTGGTCCACATAGGGGCATATCTTGATCTTTTGTTTAATTGTGTCTTCTTGGTTGTCCCACGTAGTACCCACCAAGATCCTCGAGGTCTTGTGTTATGTTGGGGCAACCTTTTTTGTTTGTGGTTATCTCAATACCTGGTCCGACCAAGGTCTTTGTGACTTTGGGGTGTTGGGATAGCCTTCTTGTCTGTTGTGTTTGTTTTATGCATTAGACACTAATTCGCCTTGGTTCTTCATACCCTGGTGTCTTGTGTCTTATGCTATAGCAAAAATCAGTGCTCCAAAGATGGCAAATTGTATTTCATTTTCCATTTCATCATCTTGCATGTATCCCTCATCCTCATCCTCATCATCATCCATTAATATCCTTCCCCATCCCTTTGGTGTTGTTTTGGGATGTATCCTTCCCTCGTCAACAACACTTTTATCATCATCATCGGGAGGAATTCTTCCCTATCCTTTAGTGGTGTTTTGGGATGTATCCTTCCCTCATCAATACCACTCAGTGGAATGTATCCTTCCCTATCTTCGTGTTGTTTCAGGATCCTTCATTCCCTCATTGACAACCCTCCATCCATCATCAACCCATTTTGGCTTGTACCTGGACTGGGGCAACATCACCTTTTGTCCTAAAATCCATTTGTGCTTCATCCATCTCCTCTCGCTTCTCCTTCTCTCTTGTCCATCACTTTGCATCATCTCCCTCATCTCATCTATTTCGAGAGCCCACCCGTGTTTTCTTCAACCCGCATGTCCTCTCGAGGGGGCATCCTTAATCCCTCATCCTCATCTTCATCCCCATCATCTTTTTTTCTCAATCAATCCTTTGATGACTGGGGCATCTTTCCCAATCCAACCATCTTCTTCTAGGTTCTATATTTTAATATTCTTTGAAATGATGCTACTTCATAGCACCATCTCCCCTAAAAGAGGGGAAAAATATAGACACCTAAATTTGGACACTTAATTTATCCAAAATTATCCCCTTTTGTCTAAGCATGCCCTTATTTGCATTAATTAAGTAATATTACTATTATTTAATTAATACCCTTAATTCTACCAGTCCCTGCAAGGTATTTAAATTAATAATTAAATACTTTACTTTTAATCCTCCTCATCAAATAAATTAAATAAATAATACATTTTTTTACCTCACATGTCATTTTCATCTTAATCATAATCCATCTCCTAATTTTTCATTAGGGATGTGCACATGCTCTAATCCTTTGATTAATAGGATGTGTCACATCCTTTCCAACTTTTTTTACAAGCTGGCTTCTAATCCTCATTTATTCCTCTAATTATCGACACCATCTAATCAAGACTCGGTGAACTCCCCATTCCCTGCTGAATCTTTTAATTTTTTATTCTTCCTAGAATCCCCTTTTCCCATGCATCTTCTAGACCTTTGGACTTGTCACATCAAGTCACATGTGACAAACTCCCACCTTTGGGGAACATTGTCTTATCCACTAGACTTCCTTCCAATCATTGTGAATTTAAAATTCACTTTTATTCACTCCAAGATTCTTTCCCTCTAATCTCAGAATGTACTTGAAGCTACTTGTCCTTCCTCCACCTCATGCAATGCTCCTTTTGGCCACCTCTATAATTCTACACCCTCATCTCCCTTGAAGCTACTTCATTTCATCCACGCCAAGATGTGAGGGTTGTGAGTTTAATTTCACCATATAGCCCTCTCATCTTGACCTTGTTGGTTTAATGTCTTGACCACCCCTCTCTAGAAAATTAAAATTCTTCTATGTAAATACCCTCCTTAAGGGCATTTTCAACACTTTCATTTTGAGCAACCTTATGCTGCCAATTTGCATTCTCAAGTATTTGCTATCATTTTTCCATCCATTTTGATCATCTTGCACATTCCATCTTGCATCTAGATACACCAAAAAGCCATCAAAGGAGCACACAAAGTCATCCAAATCAAGGGCCAACCAAGGAGTCTTCAACAACAAGGGAGGTATAATCAATTTACATTTGTATTTCATCTATTTTCCTTGTTTTATCACTCTTTAGGCTAATCTTTGAAGTGTTCTTAGTATTTTATCACTTGCATTTTTAGTTATTTTGCACATTAGAATGGGGTAAAATTCCAAGGTACACACATTGACACACACACACACACATATAGATGTATTCATAAAAATAACAACCATCTAATTGTCTAACAAACTCATGGAGTACCAAGGTTGATGTAATCATAATTTAATCATACATGATATTAACATATGACACAAATCACCAAGTATGAAATATGCACATGGATAATCACCATGTATGCTCTACCACTATAGTGTTAACACACAACACATTTTTGGTATAGCCACCAATAGTAGCTCCTCACGTGTGGTAGCTTAAGCCAATATAAAATTACTCTTAACTACTTGTGGAACCTTGAGTAATCTTTTAAGACATCATCCTACTCTCATATTGTGCCACATGAACTTGAGATTTACTGCATGTGCCCGGACATCATTGTTCATGCTTCCAACATATTAAACACACATGCAATTGTTAGTTCTTCTCCAAATTCCTTGTGATTTCTATCATAGCATCACCACAAATGACTCAACATATATGATATTCTACAATAGATAATACATCATTATTAGCTTGCTCACTCAAAGACTTGTACAATGTGTGAGGCCTCTACTAGAGCTTGATGTGGGCAATTCTTCTAGGCCCAAAGTTCTAGTCCACTTTTATCACTCTTGTGGTGATGTTTGCACATATGATGGTGAGAGTGCTTAGGATGCAGCTACACATGATACTTCAACTGCACAACAGATGACTGTGACGCATGCCTTGTTGAATGAAACATTCAAGATTGATACTTAGGTAAATTTTCACAAGTTCATTTAATTTTATTTATTAAATTTTATTATGAAATGTAAGAATAACTAAATTAGTAGAATGAATATGATGAAAACTTAGAGTTAGAGTGTTGATGATACATGCCCCATTCATGTAGACCCCTATATGTTTACATCGTTGAGTTCATAGGTATACATAATTAGTATTAAAGAAATAATTATTACATGTGAATAGTTGAACTTTATAGGAATGATTATCTCATAACACACTTTGGATGCCAAACAATTTGGATGTGGACATGCGATATCAACACATCACTTTTCTAGTTGTCAACCAACTTTCGCTCAGGTAACCTTTATTCATTATGGTGTTATAAAATAATGTTAGGTAGTTTTTGTAATTGAATAACATTTATTGTTTCATTTTTAGATGATGACAATAAAAATTCCTACCAATATTCATGGCACAATAGACCATGGAGTTGCTGCAACAGTAGCAAGTTATGTTCCTTTGATAGAGTTATAAGATAGATTAGTAAATTTCACATTATATTTCCTCTTTTGTTGGTCTATTATTGAAAATTTTAATGATACTTGTATGTAGTTTAATTGCTATCTTGATGCTTGGTACGGGGGCTTGTCACTCTAGATCATCAACACGCTGCTATGGCAAATGAGCATGCTGATTATTTGTTTGTAGTAAGTGATTATTCCATTATATGCCATTCCATAATTTAATTCTATATATCAATGTGTACACTTCTTATTGTATCAGTTAAATATCTAGAGAAGTAAAGAGAGGAGGATAAGTGAGCACATTCAAAGGGTAACAATATCACATGCATCTCCATCCAACCGACAGGCGAAGGAAACTCATGATCTATTTCCTTCCTCTAGTGGGAAATGACTATGTATTAGGTTCCTTTGTTGTATGCCTACGTGGAATTTTGAACATATGTTTTGTACTATCAATATGTGACATTTTATGTCCATAATTGACCATATAAAGACTTTTTCAACTTGCATAGTAGACGTTCTTTACCTTTAACCACATACTACTCAGGATGAGACATAGATTTATTCCTCCAATTCACCATGAAGGAAAGTTGTTTTCACATCCATATTCTCTACTTCTAAATCATATGTTATTGCTAGTGATAATAGGAATTGAATAGATGCAAGTTACAACAAGAGAGAATATCTCACCATAATCTTGTAGTAACAGAAAAAGTGTCCCTTTTCCTTACTTAATTTGGGAATAATTGTCATTGAATTAACCTAATTTTGCTTAGGTCTTTAATGTTGTAATGTGTTGTACACATTCACATTGATCTTGGGCCCCTTTTTAATAAAATGTACTTAATTTGTACCCTATTTTAGGTGTTGTAGGGTGTTGTAATACACTTTCACACTTATCTAGGGTCTTTAATTAATTGTGGCTAATTAGAGTTAACTAGGCCCTTTAATTCAAATTTAAGCCCTCTTAATTGCATTTCTAAGAGATCCATCCTTACACCCAACATTCAAATTGTAAAAAATTTAATTGGGAAAATTTGAGGTCCTAGAAAATGGTGCTAGAACTCATTTTCCCTAGGTGGCGAATGGGTCTTCCCTCTATAGGACCCCCCTTTCTTTGCACATTTGACATGGGTTTTTGATGTTATTTCAGCCCCCAAAGGCAAGGTCCTAGAAACTTGTGCTAGGACCCATTCGCTGTAGGTGGCGAATGGGTCCTCCTTTAATAAGGATCCCCTTTTTGAATTTGATTCTGGCAATATTTTAGTAATATTCATTTCCAGATCTAGTGTCAGCTTGAATTGTTTGAATTGTAGGGTTAATCTCTAGATTTAGTATAAATAAGGGGTTAATTCACATTGATTCTCCTAGCAAGCTTACAAGACATCCTAGAAAATTTGAGAAAGCATTATAGAGCACTTCAAGAGCAATTCAAAGGCATTTCAAGGTGTTGCAAGTATGCGCTAGTTTGGTGGTGTTGTCATTAATGTTGTCATTGATGTCAACACAGTTCAGTATGTTGTAGATTGTACATGTATAACTAAGATGTTGTTGAGATGTTGTGAGTACATGGAGCTATCTTTATGGTGTCGCAGATGTGTTGGTTTGATGAGTTTCCAAATGCTTTTGAGAAAACTAAATAATGAAGAGAAGTTAGAGTGATGTAAGTGTTCATAATGTGCTTTTCTATGTGCTCCACATTTCTCCTATGTTGATCCTATGCCTGTGCGGATCTGAAGGATTGGTAATGGCGATATCATGGTGATATTTCTTGAGTTTTAGCTTTTGGTTTGATGGTACGTGAAAGTTACGTTCACTAGTATGTGAAATGCTCTGGCAGAGTTGGTCTTCTGTGGTCTAGGAGAAATATTGTTGTTTTGTAGGTTTTCTCTATTTTGTTTCAGATCTTGCAGATCTGCAAAATGTCTTGTGAAGGTATTTTCCGTGCTCTGGCAAAGAGGTTTGAAGTTTGGTGATCCAAAAGTCATGTTTTTAGTATTTCAGTGTGTGTTTGCACAACCCAAACAGACTGGTGAAAGGTATTTAGTGATTGAAGTTTGTCGTTTTGTTGTGGATGTATCTAGAAGATTCTAAGATGTATTCTCATGCATAAGGAAGTGTGTTGTGGTGTTTGCGTGTCATCTTCTTGTTGGGAAGCATGTACATCAATATTCTTTTGTGTTTTCATTAGGTTTGGCCGACCTGGTGTTTACACTTCATTCGAAGAATAAAATTCAATTGAGGAAGCATGTAAATGATCCAAAGATATTATTTTTGGTCTTGGTTAAATGTTTTATTGGTCCAATCTTATTCCTTTTCGCCGTGGGAATGTTGAGTCGCCAACCTAGTTTGAATTTATGAAATAATGTATTGTGGCCAACCTTGGAGAAATTTCTAAGGTTATGGATGGTATAAAAGCAAGTTGATTTGTGAAGAGTTGTATGACAGTGCGATGCAAAGTGATGAAAGTGAGCCACAAATCATAAGAGCAGAAGTGTGTGTGTGAGTGAGTTGTGATAGCAATTTCAATGTGTTGTTCAGGCAGTTGAGTGAAGGTTTTTTCAATATTGTGGATGTGCATCAATTGCTGTGGTGGATATTTTGTTCTCTTTGTATCTGTGGGCAGTGAGCCTCCTTGTTGGACAATGAGTGCTTTATGTAGGCAGTGAGCCTTTGTACTTGGACAGTGAGTCCTTTTTGGGAAGTGAGCCCTTGGCAGTGAGCCTTTGTATTCTATTTATAATCTCTTATATTGTGAGTTAACCCTCACCGTGGTTTTTCCCTCATTGGGTTTTCCACGTAAAAATATGGTGTTCATTGTGTTGATTTACTTTTGTTATTTGTGTTTCATGCTATAACTTAATAAAAAAATAGTGTGGTTGTGAAATTAATAATTGTTGAGTTTTAAGTTTGAAATTTTGTGACAATTGATTCACCCCCCCTCTTAGTTGTCCTGCGCCTGTTTAACTTAAGGTAGATTATCAAGGTTTTATTACAATTCAAGATCATTTCATCATGACTAAGGCCTAATGCATTCATGCATGATGTTGAGCTAAGATAGTTGATGTAGCATTGAAGATCCATCTTGCAAGCATTGTTACACATCTATTTGAGATCAAGATCTACATTCTTCATGGACACTTCATGTTAGATTGCAGATTTATACTCCAAGACAACTTCCAAGGTATCGACACTTCATTATTTCATGTTTCATGCTTCAATTTCCTTATTTCATCATTTGGTTTAATTACCTACAAGGGGTTTGAATTAGGAAAACCCCTATTCACTAACAATCAACAAGTTTTTCTCCTCTTGAGTGTGTGTTTGTAGATTTACAGATTGAAGATCAAATGGAGAAGTTTGAAGAAAAAATACAAAAGTTGTCAAGTTGCAAAGTTGACATTCAAAGTGCAAGAACACAGGATTGAAGCTACATAATTTATTGTAGGTTTTTGGGAGCTAACAACCGGGAATTTGAGAGTGTAGAAATCAAGGAAAATAACCCATATCTCAGTTTCAGAAACCATAACAGGGACCCATTCACCACTAAAGGCGAATGAGTCCTTTGTGCCCTAAAAATAGGCTTCTTGCAGCAAAGTACACATCATTTTGAGCTATAAAAACTTCCCTCATAGTTGCTATAATAGTTAGGGTTAATTTCTGATTGTTATTTGCATCTTATCACACACAATCCCCCATAATATTAGGGTGAAAAGTATAGTGGTTTATCATTCATTTTGGTAAACCCTATTTTCCCACTAATCATTAATGGTGAACCGACTTGAATTGAATATTGTAATTTTTTGATTTTGAAGTCTTTCATTGCTTCCTAGGTTAGATATTGCATTAAATTGCATCTCATTTGCATTGAATTATATTTCATTTAAGGTTTATTGTTTGGAATTTAAAGCTTGCATTTTCTTTAGGGTTTAGATTTGCATTGTTTTGAATCTCTCTAAATTTGAAAAATACAAATACAAATAAGTCCTTGTGCATATCATTTAGATCTCATAAATTTCATTTGAAAATAAAAACAACATTGCATTTCAACTCAAGTATTTGCATTCATTATTCCATTGCATTTCTGGAAAATTTGAAACTAAAAGTTACTATCGCAGGCTTGAAATTGAAAGACATTACTGAAAGCTTGAAAATCATCAAAAAATAGTTAAAAAATACCTAACCAGGATGCATTTGCCTTTACTGGTGAATGAGTCCCTGATCAGGTCGAACCTGAACCTTTTGGCATTTGAAAAGGCATTAAAAATAACTTTGAAATCAGTAAAAACATCTCAAAAATACCTAACTAGGACCCATTCGCCGCCCTTACTGGCAAATGAGTCCCTATTAGATCTTGATCTACATTTTTTGGAAATTGAAATCTTAGTTTTAGGCTTTTGTTCGCTATTGTTACTTTCATGTTTCATTTTTCTAATTTGTTGTTTCATCAAATTCACTGTATCTAGCTTAAGTTGCTTCATTTTAGTGCATTGTCAAAATTCAAAATTGCATTTAAACATTTCATTTTCAATCTATCGCATTGTGTAATTAGTAAATCACATTGCTTAGAATCTAAAAATTGCATTTCCTTCTAGGTTATTGAATTGCCCCTTTTCTATTTTAGGGTTTACATACTGGGGTTGTAAAACTTGTATGACCTTTACAACTTGGTGTCCTATTATCATTACTATTATAAGACATATTCAAGGCTCATGTCATCCTACGATATCTCACTCGCCATGGATCTTTTGTTTCCTAACTCTCTTTCTGATAGTGTTGATAATCAACCCTCCATGGCTCATAGTTTGCATACTACATTTCCCATGACTTCATCTCCTACAACTAGTGTGCCTCTTATTAATAACACCATCCCTACTTCCACTCAAGCTTTGGGATCTACTCTAAGCGAAAGTGGAATTCCAATTCCATCCTCCACAATACCATTGTCCATTCCTACATACACTAGTATACAACCCACAACAACCCTTCAACCTACAACAACCTTTCAACCTACCACAACCGTTCAACCAACCACAACCATCATACCTACTAGCACTGTGTACACTTCCATAGGTATTCCCATAGGAAATGCTTCTAGTCTTGTCCATTCAAACACAATAACTCCTCAACAATCAACCTTCACCAACTTGCAATTCACTAGTCCTTCGCATATATACACTACATCGCCTTATTCCCCTCAACCTTATAACCAAAATGATCCTATCCTTAACTCCCTTTTGCAAACTATGATATCCCTCCAACAAAAAGTTACAACCTTACAACAAAACAACAATAGTCAACCTTTACAATACATGAAATTTAATCAATTATCCTTCAATATATTAAGAGCACAAATGCCACAAGGTATAAAAGTTCCCTAATTTGAGAAATATGGTGGGAAAGGAGATCCTTTCAGCCATGTTTCCGCTTTCAAAACCTTGTGTAGTGATTTCATTTTTGAGGATAAACTTTTGGCTAAGGTATTCCCTAGGTCCTTGAAGGATACTGCTTTAGAGTGGTTATCTTCTTTGCTGAACAATTCAATTGGTTCATTCAATGAACTCATTGATTCCTTTTACAACCACTTCCATATTCACATGGGTCCCAAAATGACCCTTGCTAATTTAATGATGTGCAAACAAAAAGAGGATGAGAAAGTGACTGATTTCATAGCAAGATACCAAACACTTTATACACAAGTAAACATTAAGATTCTTGATGTCGACCTTCAAGGAATGTTTATTACCAAATTACAACATAAAATCCAAAGAAAACTTGAAATGTTAAGATTTCCATCCTTCATAAAGTTATGTACAACCCTTCGTGATTATCAAAATTCGACTTGCGGTCGTGATGTGAAAAATTCCCCTAGTCGTACTAAAAAATTTGAATCTACAACTCAAAATGGCTATCAATATTTCAAAAAGAAAAACAAGGGAATTTTTACAAATAAATTCCCCTCGAACAAGTCAACAAATAAATAGTCAAGTGGCTGCTATAAAAATTACAACTCCTTTTGAGGAGCGGGAGAGAGAGTTCACTCCTTTACCCGATACCTTTCATAATACCATGTTGCAGCTTATTGACAAGAACATGCTTATGTTACCTCTTGTTCGAGAATGTGGCCCTAATATACCATTGCCTAGAGGCTTTGAAAAAAATTCTTATTGTCATTACCATCAACAAAATGAACATGGATCATGGTTTTAAGTTAGCTCAATCAAGAGGATATGATAAGGTGTGGCTAGAGGACGATTATCTCAACATCATTAATTACCTTAGAAAGTTGTGTTATCCTTCGTGGACAGTGGAGGCACTCATTAATGATGCTATAAATATTATGGAATCCTTTGATCAATGTCATATCTCACATGTTTATAGAGAAGGAAATAGGTTGGCTAATTTTTTCCCCAATTATGGGGTGAATGATTCTTTCGAATGGTGTGAACATGATCTTATTCCCTTGGAGGCTCACTCAATTATTCATTATGAATCTCAAAGGTGCTGAGAGGAGTGCTCTTTTAATGATGGCATGTTCTCACATGTTCCTCATGTGGCAACTTGTTTTGAGGTGTAACCTACTTAGAGGAAAGGTCAGGCGGTATGGTGTGGTGGCACGAATGACTAGGCCTTCTTTTCTCATTATTCCTTTATGCCATCTTGTCGAATCCACATGGATTGTGGGTATTCAGGGAGCCTTTGTTTTCTCAAGGTTTCCTTTTTTCCTTTGCAAGCTTTCTAAGTTTCTTTGGATCTACTACAAATTCTTCTTGTTGTTGGGGTTTTTGCCTGCTGCTACTATGGGGGGTAGCCAAAATAGAATGGAGCCCAAATCTTGTGACACTGTGAAGGCTAACAAGAGGGTGTGGGAATTGTTAGAAGTCGGGGGAGTCACCCCATATATGGAAAAGTTGCATGGGTTCGATGTGAAGACCTCACAAGATTTTCTTGAGGGTTGGCATAATAGGGTGCTGGAAATTGGGGGAAAGGAGTCTAATATCACCGAGGACCTCATTACTAAAATTACAGGCTTATCGACTGATGGGAATTTTTTTTATAGAGATAAGAATGAGTCTGGTTTGGCTATGGATGCTTTCTTCAAAGAAAACAAGTGAGGAAGTTGGAAAAGGAAAAATGCGGAGGCTATCTTCATTCTTATCTCAAGGCAATTTGGAGAGATGTTGCTGAGGAGATAGTGAGGTATTTTACTTTGGAAAATCACTTTTCTGTTGTTTCTAGGCATCATTTTGTCTTGCTGAACCATTTTAGGCATAAGAAGAGAGTATCGTTCGCTTAATATTTATTGGTCTCCTTGAAAAATGGTATAAGGGATCATAGATGCAATCCAAAAAAATCTATCCTCCATGAAGGTCTTATTGTGTTGATTACTGAGTATGTCAAGGCTTTTACTCTCCCTACTCAACCTAATATTTCCAATGTTGGGAGAAAAAAGAACCTTGAGTATGTGATGGGGTCTAAGGAGGATTTTGAGGATGAAGACTAGTCCCATGGATATAATGTATCCTTGGAGGGAGAGTCAGATTCTCTTGCCATCCCAGATGGTAAGAAGAGAAAAAATAATCAATACCCTATTTCCTTTAGGGATGATGAGTATATCACTGGTGACAAGGAAGAGATTGTGCAATCCCGCCAAAAGTCTAAATCTGTGAAGGGATTGGGTGGAAAAAAGTGGAAGGCTAAAGGGAAGAAAAGAAAGAAGAATCTAACTTTGGTCTCCTCAAGGGAAAATGAGTATGAAATGGGAGATGAGGTTGAGGTGGATCAACCCAACCAAAAATCTAACCCTGTGAAGGACTCCGATGGAAAAAAGATGAAGGGCATTGTATTGGACAACTTGTGAAGGGAAGACTCGGATAAAAGGGTTCAACTAGGGGTCTCCCTATTCCTAATGTGCAACATAAAGAGGGGAGGTAGAGGAAAAAATATCGTGTGATTTTGGAAAGAGATGAGCAACAGGATCTTGTTGGTAATCTGCCTAATGTTGAGAACTAGGTGATGGAGCAAAATTTGGATAACGGTGTTGCGGTCTCTGCTCAAAAAGGGAAGGCGACCATGAAGAATGCTATGAACAATAGTGACTTTGAGGAAGATTATTCTGTGGAAAAAGATTGTTTTAATTTTAGGAGGGAGATTATGCTTGATTATCTCGATCTGGTCAAACAGAGCTATCTCTCTTTATTGAAGCTTTTTAAGTGGGTTTTTCATGAGATGAATTCCACTAATGTTCGGGTTAGAGCTGTGTGTAATAATGCTGATGAGGCCTCCTCTTCTAAGGGGTAGAATATGCAGGCTCAAATCAACAAGGTGCAATTAGAGGTCAATCAAATTTTTGATACTCTCAAGATGGTAGCTGATGAAATATCCAATATGTGAAGAATGCCCACTTGAGAAAAGCTCACGCTTTATTGATGGTGTTTGGAGAAGATGGTGAAATAAAAACATGTTTATGCAAATGAGGTTGAGGGATTGTAATTTTATTGAATAAGGAAGGCCAGGGAAGTGGGTTGGCTGATTAACCTCGAAATGAAAAGACATGGCGTTTATTTGGTGGTGTGTATGTGATGACTAGTGATACAGCCTCTACTCAGACTTAAATAAGACTAAACTTAAATGCAAAGATGGTATCCCCACCCCACATGGGCAAGTCATGTGAATCCTTGTAATAGAAAATAATCTATGACCAAATAAATGAATATTCTTAAAACTCTTAGCTCTGTTCTATTTTTTCCTCACTTCCTTTCTAGCCATTTGTGGGGATGGTTTTGGCTACTCTTTGGCTGGGTTTGTTCTAGCCTTTTTATTTACGGGATGAAGCAGCTGGTTTATTTGTAAATGGGTTTTGGGTTCCCTTCAAAACTTGATTTTCCTGTAATAAAAAAAAAATGAACATGGTACAAAATACTATAAGTGTCTTAAATATCTTGTGCAAGACCTTATTGACAATAACCAACTTCAAATTAGAGGTGTGAATGATTAAGGTAATAAGTATACAACTCCTCCTAATCAAAATGTGTAAATCTTTACAAATCCCATGCCTAATCACACTATTTCATTTGTCAAAGCTAGTGAAACTAAGAATGATGTGATGAATGTTGACACATACGATGACAATATGGATATTGTTGAACAACATCCTACAGATACTGCGGTAAAATTTATTGAAACTAGACCTCGTAAGGGATCAACTAAAAAGCATCTTGACATTGCTTTCTCACAAAAATGACATACTTAAGTGCGCACCTGATGGTCTTCTTTACATAGTTGGTCGAATCAATGATAAGCTCACTAATGGGATATTGATTGATCTCGTCTGTGGAGAGAATGTGATCATTGAATAATTCTTATATGTGCATGAGCTATATCAAGAAAAATATGACAAATCAAAAGCATGGATCAAGACACATAATGGGATTGCTTGCCCTATGATAGGCTCGATAGATCTCCCTTTAAAATTTGGACCGGAAACACTAAATGTATCATTTTCCATCATTTTGCAATTAGATCAATTTCGCATGAAGCTAGGCTATCCATGGCTTCGTTCCATGAATTCCATCCTTTTGGTTGTGCATAAATGTCTAAAGTTTCCATTTGGAAATGACATCTTTACTATGCATCATAGTGGATTTAATCCTACCTCGACCTAAGGGAATTTTTCATTAGATTTATTTTGGCCCAAGCCTATGGAACCTATCAATCCTTGTGAGGATTTCTTTTTCAAATCATATCAAAGTTCAAGGCAAATAAAATAGTAGAATTATCCCTTCGAAACATGACTCAACCTATGACTGAAACACCTGCTATCCTTGATGAAACAATGATTGAATCGAAAGCCCTTCCAAACATCCAAGAACAACCCACAACAAAACCTCCTACTATGTCCTACAAGAGACCGTGAGATAACATAAACAATATCGTTGTCCCTCCTAGAGTCAAACAAGTTTACAAAGCTAAAGAGAAAGCGGTTGAACAACCTCCTGTTGTTTCTTCTATTCCTCTCAAGGAAGAGAAGACAACTATAATTGACAAACCTTCTCTTACACAAACACAAGTTGATAATAGATTAAAAAGGAATCGAAGTGCTAGAGAGCGTAGGCATATACAACATCTTATTGCTCATAGATTACAAAATCAAGAAGACAAAAACAACATAGAAAATCAAAATCTGAATTTACTTGAAGCAATGGATGATGACTCTATACCCTCGCCACAACATAAAAAAGAACATTCCATGGACATTTTCATATGACCTCTCGTCATGATAAATCTAGATGATGAAATTGACATGTTGCAAAGATTGATGAAAAAGTGCATGAAGAGTTGAATTTACATTGTTTTCTTCTTCTATGAGCTTAAATGACAAATCCCCTAAAAAG